>JAFMOD010000001.1:447615-616511 GCA_019802435.1 Corydoras maculifer | reverse complement strand
ATATATATATATATATATATATATATATATATATATATATATATATATATATATATATATATATATATAATATATATATACATATATATATATATATATACACACACACGGTGGCTTAGTGGTTAGCACGTTAAGCTTAGTGGAGTTAAGCTTGAGAGCTTTTGGTTGTTACCACTAGCACTAATGAGTTTCAATTAAATGAAATCAATTAATTAATAAACAAATCAGCCAAGAAAATTGATAGAGAATGTCAAATTTACCACCCACTAGATGGCACTCTGAGATCCATTCCGAGATAGACTTGCTGTTTATATTCTACTGGCTAACACTAATTTTAAACTTTAAACACATAATCTTACAGAAGCCCAGCCTTATTTTTTAAAGTCATTATCACGGGATAACAAATATTGTGTTCTTGTGATAACGACTTATTTTTTCTCGTTTTCACGACTAAACAAATGTGTTGGTATTTTCATGTTTATTTCTTTCAAGCGCATTAAAACATGAAAAAAAAAACGTTATGAAACATTATTTAATGATTTACAATGATATAAATACTTCTAAAGTACTAAAGTATTGTCAGTGCAGTATATATATATATATATATATATATATATATATATATATATATATATATATATTTTTTTTTTTAACAAAAATGTGATTTATTAGAAAAATCTGATTGTTTTGAAATATAATAAGTAAGATCGCACATGGATGAGGTTAGTCACTTGAGTGTTATAATAAAAACAGGAATGAGTACAGTGATGGTTGATCTCCACTTGTGGATTTTGTGGGTTTTAGAAGTTTAGAATCAATGCCTTCGTTAGGGGGCTTTGTGGATGATTTTTGGACACTTTTCAGGAGAAATGCAGTGAGCGTCATGCTCCACCAGTCCAGCGGGACATTGGCAGCCTGGCACACAGGGTTTAAAGCAGTGAGCTTCGATCACACCCAGCGGCACATCCTTATTAAAACAGGTTTTTGGACACGGTGGTCCACACTCATCAAAAATATAACCTCGGTCGGCCGGACAGCCCACCGCTACAAAACACAGAAAAAAACAAACAACTCAAATTAACAAATATAGCATTTATGAAGTGATTGTTAGATGCAATTAGTTGTTCAGACAGATTAAAGTAATGTTTCTGTAGAAACATGAAGGTTTTGTGTGGAATACAGTAAACATTGGGCATTCTCATGACCCCTTATTACTGTATTATATTTGTATGTGTATTGGTGAGAGAG
Source organism: Corydoras maculifer (assembly GCA_019802435.1). Lineage (NCBI taxonomy): Eukaryota > Metazoa > Chordata > Actinopteri > Siluriformes > Callichthyidae > Corydoras > Corydoras maculifer. The sequence continues at coordinate 615,263 of JAFMOD010000001.1, read as the reverse complement.
ACAGAAACCCACCACACAGTGAAGGAGAACGCCAGCGCAGGACGACTCCAGCCTCTCTGCACTCAGATGCATACGCCTCCAGTGCATCACACACACACTCATCTGTGTTAAACGCGCAGGCACAGAGATCATACACACATGAAGCGAAGAACATCTCTGGTGGCACTATTTTGTGGCAGCTCTCAAATACTGCTGACTTCAGCACTGCACAGCGGCTGTTGGCTGCCTTCCGCGCGCTGTAGCCAGCCTCTTTACACGGATCAATATTTCTCGCATCAGAACAATGAGTGATGGAGTGATTCCTGCTAAACACCTGCAACAGTTTAATCCAATGCATAATTAATTTAATTAAGTTGTGTATCCTACTCATGGTCTCAACCTATCCATATGCTCACTGGGTGGAAGTGAGGAACACAACTTTGGAACAGGTTTTCAGACTATGACAGGGCAGACAAATAATATGGTTTGGACTGTGGGAGAACATACAAACTCCACACAAAACTCCTAACCCTGTCTGGGAAATAAAGATTCTATACATTGTAATTCCAGTGAGGCTTCACTGAGCTTCTCCACATCAAACACTGTTTACCTTCCAGTCATTTCCAAAGCTGGCCTCGTCTGAGGTGATTTGGCCGCTGCGCAGTCTCATGTCATCCTGAGGGTAGCCATTGAAGTTTCCACACAGGCCACACATGTGCTTCTTATATGTGCCTGGAACACTTACCTCCAGGTGAGAGCGGCCGTTCCATAAAACCTGCAAAAAATTTCATGGTCAGCTGTTCTAAAACCACATTTTAATCAAGAAGCAACACAAACACGGTACCTTTATGCCAATGTTAGTATTGAGAAGAATTGTGTTTGATTTTCGCTCCAGGTACAAAAACAGATCTTTAAGAAATGGTAGCGAGACGATTTGATAGTTGACCTGCAGATAAAAACAACACAAATAAGGTCTTAAAGCAAAGGTTTGAGGTTTAAGACAGCCATCCTGAAATGCCATGTGCTACTGCCTTCCAAGTTTCAGTGATTTAACATGTTCTCTTCATTATCAAATTCTAGTGTTTTGCTGAAATTGTATTATTAAATAATTATTAAATTATATAATTAAATAATATCAATCATTATTATTATTACAAGGGCAAAAATATGATCAAATGAAATAAAAAGAAACAATTTTATGACACTAATTCTTCACCTTCACAATCCAGTCCTGCAGCAGTTGTATAACCACATCACCGATGTAAACAGTAACATCTTTTGTCCAGGACACGCCCTTCCGACCACGATCATCATTAGTCACATGGATGCTAAGAATTATATATTTAAATCAATAAATCAACAGAATGTTGAAAAAAAGGGGGGGGCGCAGAATCAGATAACGATCAGGTTTGATAATTCGACAGTGTAGCTGGTTTTCTTCATAACTACTGACTTGTGGTGTTCTCATTTGTAAGTAGCTTTGGATAAAAGCATCTGCGAAATGACTAAATGTAAATGTAATGTAAATGAATGTACTGCCTTAAACCCTCAGATAATTCAGTGCAAAATAATTTTAATCACATTAGTTCTTGTTTAAGATTAATAAAAGTAATTAAAGAACACTTAAATAATAAAACAATGTAACATTAACTAACCTAAAATCTCCACCTTTACAGTCCTGGGCCAGCACATATGTACATGTCCCCTGAAAGTTCACTCTTTTACCATCAAATGTGCGATAATGTGGGTCTCCGAACACAATGCAGGTAGCAGGGCGTGGGATACAGTGTGGACAGCACATTCCAGGAGTCACAGATGGTGTCTCATCCTATACATCGGAAGACATAAATGTAATAGACTTACATAGATACAAATTAAAACAAACACGTGTGTGTGTGTGTGTGTGTGTGTGTGTGTGTGCATGTCTGTTGCACTCACAGCATCACAGGACACTGCGGGACATCTCTCAGTGTGACAGTGCACGTCTCCTGATAAACAGGTACAGGATGTACACTCATCCACATTCCACTGCTCGTGTGAGTTATACACCTGGCCCTGATAATCACACTGCACACTAATAGCTATAAAACACACAACCACAACATTACAGAATCATACAAAATATAAAATTATTCTACACAATTCACAATTCATACATGTAACAATATACATTTATAACAGCAAATAAGAATACACACAGTACATGGATAAAAGCCCAGAAAAGCACACATCATTCATTAAGTGATATAAAGTACAGCAACTTGATGTTATAGCAAAACACACACACACACACACACACACACACACACATTTATATTACCTTGGCAGTCATAACAGCACTTTCCGGGAGTTTTAACCTTGATCAGTCCATCCTGGCACACAAGTGGTGCACATTCCTCTATATTACACTCTAGGTGTCCCAGCTGAAGTAACCACAGAGTTTAAAGCATCACATCTCTACATTTTTATTAAATCTTAAAGCATCCCACCTTAAATAACATGATTGTTTTTCTTAAATATGTAAGTTCAACAAAACAAATATTTGTAAATAATATATATTTTGGCTAATCTTATTTTAGATGATTTGACATCAGTTTTCAACAATGCAAATGCTACCCTTTCTGAAAAAACATTATTCAGTATTAAAAGATTTTATTCACTGACTTAATTTCTGGTTTTGTATTTGCGTGTCTTACGTTGCAGGAGCAGGTGATGCACTCATCCTCACTGTCTGTCCAACTCTCTCCATGTCGCATCCTTCCTCTTTCTCCTTCCAGCACACACACTAACAATTCAACATTTTAATTAATCTGCTGTATCTTATTGATCAAGGAAACACACACACACACACACACACACAATCTACCATCACAAACTGGGCAGCAGGTATCAGGAGGTGTATACTGTTCATCTGGAGGGCAGCTGAGAGGCAGACAGGGCTGATGAATGCACGTCCATGTTAAATCCTACGCACACACACACACACACACACACACACACATACACACACACAGACACACACATACCCCTTCTGTGTAATCAATTATTGTTGATGAATTAGTGCGAACGTCTGCATGTGTCTTATTTACCCTGCACTGGCAGGTAAAACATGGATCATCTGTGGCAAGAACTTCATTCCCGATCAGTGCTGTCGTGCAGTTACTGAGAGGTTCTTAATAAAAAAAACAAAATGATTTCTGATCAGTTTAATGCTAACGTAAATAAAAATGTTTTAGAGTATATAAAATCTGCACTTGTGTGTACACAACATTAAACATTCTGTTCTTTCATGTCCTTAGTTTACATTTTCACTATAATCTGAATGAATACCAGATTATATTCAATAAATATCTCTAAACGGTAAGTATTTTATTGTAATTGTGGTGTATCATCTGACTATATCTTCTATTCTGATTGAAGAATGGGTCTAAAGATGTTTATACTGACGTGCACACACAGGACAACAGGAGTCAGGACCACTGAACAGGATGTTGGATTTGGGACAGTCCACTAAACTCGGGCACTGTTTTCTGAAGCAGCGCAAGTGCTGCTGTCCATCTGGCATTACCTGCAAAGAACATCAAACAGATTTTAAAAAGAAGACAGAAAACAATAAAACAGCTAAATCAGTCCAACTGTGACCTTTCTATACCAACTGGCTTGGTTTTAAACTTTTAATCACAATACATGCTAATTTAGCTTTAGAAAATCTTTTAAATAAGAAAAAAAATCAAAGTGAATATTTGTTTCCTCTAAATGTGTGTCAACTCTACCTCACAGGTACAGATCTGACACGGATCCTCAGATGGATGAAAGTTCTCGCCCGGTCCGTACACATGGCCATCATAAATACAGTCTGAATTTTTTTAATGAATTAACAGAGAGGAAAAAAATTAGAGCTTTAATGCAGTTCTTATATACTAAATGTTTGTCGAGTTTGTTACCTGCACACAAAGGACAGCATTTTCCTGGAACGTTGATCTGGTTAACACATGGGGAAATACACTGGATCTCCGAACACGTCGTCACTCCGTGGCTACACATGCAAGAAGTGCATCGACTGCTGGAGGTGAACCACGTGCTGCCCTCCGAATGCTCCACTCCATCGTACATACAACCTGAAGAACATATACAAGCTCTGCTCAGGGTGCAAGGTTTTTATGATTCAGCATGATTAAATGATATACAGCTCCTGGTTTGTTTAATGTAATTTGACTGAATTCAAATAAGTTTCTTTTGTTTTACCTCGACACCTTGGACAACAGGAGTCTGGATCAGTAACCTGGTGCATGCAGCTCAGCTCTGCACACTGAGGACCAGCACACCTGACCTCACCACCCTGAACATTACACAGAAAAAAACACACACATTGCCTTCAATGTTCTTGTTAAATTCCTTTAGTTGTAGATGGGATGTAAAACCTTACTGGTGTTCATAAGTGGTTTATACAACATATTATATTTAAATGCAAATATTTGTCCTATATTTGCAAATGGGAATCCCGGTTCGAAACCCAATCTGGGTGGAGTTTCCATGTTCTCCCTGTGTCCGGGTGGGTTTCCTCCGGGTTCTCCGGTTTCCTCCCACAGTCCAAAAACATGGATCAATTCAATTAAGTTCTTCAAATTTCCCCATATAGAGTGTGTATGTGTGCGTGTCTGTGTGAGTGAGTTTGTGCCCAGTGATAGATTGGCGCCCTGTCCTGGGTGTATCTGCCCAGCGCCCGAAACGTTCTCCCCTGGATGGGTATGGGGAACCCTCCCCCCACCGACCCTAATATTGGATAAAGCAGTATATAATGGATGGATGTTTGCAAATGCAAAACTTTCATTTAATACCTGCTCAACTGTTTACAATTCGTTATCTGCATATCTTTATAAACTGCACAGACTCTACATGATTGGCAGATTAAATTACTCTAGTAAGTAGTAGGTAAAGAACCTTTCTTAATAAATGAATCAGTCTGAAGATGTGATTGTAAATGTCTTTGCACTTTGGTCTTACTAAGCATGTACATAAGGAGCAGAGATCATTGGGGTGGTTCCATGTCTGCACATCTTGATACACAATGCCATGATGCAAACACACTAAAGGGAGAAATATCAGTATGATGTTAATGCAGGACACATTACAGTTTTAATCCAAAAAAAATACTATCATTTAGAAACATGCAAACCTAAATCTAACCTCGACATTGGGGACAACACTCTCCAGGAGGAGTAACAGGATTAAGACAGGTGATCACAGGGCAGACGAGGTGTGTGCATGTGACACTGCCACCCACACACACACAGCTCAGACAGGGATTAGACTCTGATGTGAAGGTTTGTCTGTGTTTGTACTGAACTTCTTCATATAAACACATGTCACACACAGGACAGCAGTTTGAGGACCGAGCGGGGTGTGTGCATTGCTGTGCACATGGCCTCCTCTGACACGAAACCACTTCATTCTTTACAAAGACAAAGACATACACACAACATATAACTCCTGGCAGGTTAAAATTGATTCTATGAATTGAAAAAGTATCATCTAATAGACAAACACCAAATTAATCCATGTGTCCTTAATAATATCTCAAAAATTATGCACCATCTGTTTCCTCACCAGACATGTGCATAATAAACAGCTGTCCCCAGTCAGGTTGAATGTAGAGCCACTGGGATAGTCCTGTCCCTGGTACTCACAGCTGCCTGTACACACTGGACAGCACTCCCCTGTCAGTCTGACCGGCCTCTGACACGGTGCTGGAGTACAGGCTGTAGAAATGCATGACACACCACCATTCTGCACATAAAATACTTCATAATCAGATTCAGATTTGTAATATTTGTCAGATTTGTAAAGTCATAAAAATTGTAATTTTATAAATCTTGCTATTTCTTCTTTTGTATTTTAAATATAGTCAAGTTCTAGTAATGAATTATACCAAGCATGTGCAGTGCTGGCAGTGGTCTTCAGGATCTTGAAATCTTTCTCCACTGAGACACTCTCGACCATGAAAGAAGCAGCCATCACACACTGCACAGCCACATGTGTCCACCGAAGGGTGAGGACACTCCTCCTTCTGACAGGATTTAGGGCCACAACTCACCTTACCTTTCTGCACCACAAACACAAAGATATAAGGAAAAAAAACAGAAGAAAGCAGAAAATAGACTCAGTGTTTTTATGAGCAGATGATTCATATTTAGGTCAAATCTCAATAATTATGTGATAATTTTATAACGTAAGCAGAGCATCTAAATTAGCAGTTCCACTGCTGCCAAGTCTGTGAGAGGTGTGTGTGTGTGTGTGTGTGTGTGTGTGTGCATATGCTTACAGTACATTTACACTCCTCACAAACTGCCTTAGGAGCAGGAAAAATCTCTCCATCAGTATAAACTCCTCCATGATACAGACAGTCTACACAGAACAGCTCACAGAGTCACTTTAAAAGATTCATGGTACATTCTTTTGTTTTATACAACTTTTTATAAAATGTTTGCATTTTTTTGTGAGTGAATGAGTTTCACACCTTCACAGAGAAGACAACCACATGGTCCCGTGGCTGGATGAGGACATGTAACAGAAGCACACACTGTTCTAACACACTGTACTGAACCTGCCTGTTAGAAACAAACACCAGAGTGTGTAACTGTTTTTTTATTTGCAAGAACCTGTCAATATTTCAGGTCATTAACCAAATCATACAGCTTTCAAAATTTACGAGTGGAGACAGGAGAAACTTACCCTGCAGCTACACTCTAAACAGGGGTCCGTCAAGTCTGGAAGTCTCTGTCCATTAAGAAGAATCATACCTTCATAGGAACAGCCTAAAATATGGCATACTCTTTTCATTTGTTCTACCAAAAGCATCATTATAATATCCTCTGCTCATTTAAATGTGTGATCCCTTACCATCACACACAGGGCAACACTGTCCCTGAATGGTTGCTGGGTGAGAGCATCCTAAGTTGTAACAGGCCTTCTTGCTACAGGTCACATGACCATTCATACACACACAGTAGTTACAATGATCAGCAGGGTCGGGAAACTCCTGCCCTGTTAAAAAATCTATTCCAGCATACAAGCAGCCTGATGAAACAAAACACAGGGGTAAGTACTTAGTTATATTAATTCACTTTTAAAAATGCTAATGCTCTTCAAACTGACCATCACAGCTCTGACAGCACAGCCCCTGTACAGGAAACGGACAGGTAACAAGTGGACAGCGTCTTTTCTCACATGTGACAGTGCCTTCACGACAAACACACATTCCACAGGGGTCTGAGACGTCTGTGAATGTTGCACCATTGGCATGTTCTATACCGTTATATAAACATCCTGCAGAACAATAAAAAACAGATTCAGATTTTAAGCTGAATTTTTAAAATTCACTGTGCTTTATCCATTTATTTATGTTATTTATAATCCAGTAAAAATTACCATCACAAGTTCGGCAGCACTCCTGCAGGATGGGGTGGGTACAGAGTACTGGGGGGCAGGGTCTACGATGGCAGTTCACAGTTCCATTTGTACACAAGCATGACTGACAGCTATCTCTGAGATGATAGAAGTGCTGTGTGTGTCTGTAAGTGTTTCCCTCATAAACACATTCAGCAGGTGGTTCTGTAACATGAACACAGTTATTTACACTTCACTGAGCTGAACTGGTAAAGATACATCCTACAGGTAAGACAGGAAGGTGAGTGTTTCTGACCTGGACACTGAGGACAGCAGTCACCTGGAATCATCAGAGCATCAGTGCATTTTAAAGGAGGACATCTCTTCATTAGACACTGTACGTTACCGTTCTACATGGATAATTATATACACATCAGTGAATTCTCTAAATACAGCAGGGAACTATTAATCCATATTAAGAGGAGTGTTTGACTCACGATGCAGTGGCATTCTCTGCACTTATCTGTAGGATGAGGAAACTCCATTCCGTTTGGATAATCTTTACCTGCAAAGCTGCATCCTAACAGATACAAAACATCACATTGGTTTATTAGCGAGAAAATATCAGAGAAAAAAAGAGTTATGGAAACTATTTAAATCTGTAAAGTTAAGTTTTAAATCAGCAATGAAAACAGTAATACAGAAAAGTAAAAATGCAAGATAAAATTGTGTTTGTGTGTTGTGCTTGCGTGTGTATGTGAGTGTGAATGTTTATTACCATTGCAGTTGTTCTGACAGCAGGTCCCTGGGAGAGGGTAATGGCAGTTGGGTCTGGGACACTGGTGATGACAATCTACATGACCGCTTGTGCACACACACTGCTCACATGGGTTCGCTGGACTCGGAAACGTCTCACCATTCATAAAAATGCGATTATCAAAGTCGCAGTCTGAAAAAAATTTGAAAATAGAGCTGTCAGTACAGGACTGCATTATTTAGGACAAGCCACAGGACATCTGTGTACCTGGACACTGAGGACAGCACTGTCCTGCTGGAGTTTGAGTGTTGGAGCAGGAAACTGGAGGGCAATGCACCTTGACACACTGCACTGAACCAGCCTACATACAACACACACACATACATACAATAGTAACTACCAGACTATAACTGGTGTAAGTTTCATTGGCGCCGTCTGTAGTTGTATCACCTGACAAGTGCATCTCTGACAGGGATTATCTGGATCAATGAACATCTGGTCATTTTCATAAATGCGGTGGTTAAAGTAGCAGTGATGACAAGATGCACAACACTTTCCTAAAATGAAATAATAGTAATAATAATAATAATAATAATAATAATAACATACTATATTAACAAGACAATGCATTTAATCAGATAGGTTTAACAGAATTTATTAATCCTCATTCATTCATTATCTCCCGCTTATCCTCTATCAGGGTCACGGTGGGGTTCCCCATGCCCATCCAGGGGAGAACGTCTCGGGCGCTGGGCAGATAGACCCTGGACAGGGCGCCAATCCATCGCTGGGCACACACTCACTCACACAGACACACTCTAAACGGGGCAATTTTGAGAATTCAATTAACTTGATCCATGTTTTTGGACTGTGGGAGGAAACCGGAGAACCCGGGGGAAACCCACGCAGACACGGGGAGAACATGGAAACTCCACCCAATCCGTAGCACTGAGAGGCGAACGTGCTAACCACTAAGCCACCGTGCCGCCCCGAATTTAATAATAATAGTAATAATAATAATAATAATAACTTTAATAAGTGATATTTAAGATGTTTTTAAGTTTTTCTTTTAGTCCAAGTTCCTTACCAGGCTCTATGTGCGGATGGGGACAGGATGTAGGAGGACAATCTTTAATCCAACAGGAAACATGTCCTTCATTACAAGAGCACCTCTTACAGGAACCATCCTCAAGGTCCCAAACTGTACCTTGTTCATATTCTACACCATCCAATACACATGCTACACACATACACACACAGACAAACATCAAAATTTACTGAATGTAGAATAATGCTAATTATAACTGAAAAATAACCTGTTAATTGTTTACTTTTACAGACAGCGCAGCAGGCATGTGGGTCTCTGATAGGGTTTAAACACTGGATCGGGGGACATCTCTCCTGATGACATCTTACACTACCTCTCTTTAGATACATACACAGGTATGACTGTTATTGATGCATTGTGAGAAACTTTAAAATTGAATTATAATTGAAATATCAGCATCAGCATGACGTTAAACACCAGGGCATCTGTCAATAAAATAAAATAAAAAATTAAATTAAATTAAAATAAAAATATTGAACTCACCTCACAGACACACCTGAGACATGGTCCATCTCCTGGTGGGTTAAAAACCTTTCCATCTGGGTACACTTGTCTCTCATATTCACATACTGGAAAATAAAAATATAAGAAACAAAGATCATGTAGTGAAGGTTCTAAATGAAGCAAGCAAGTCTTTCTATTATAAAAAATGACTGTTTATAAATTGAAATTGAAAAGACTGTCCATAATATACATGTAAAAGATTTTACAAAAACATTTTATGCGTGTGAGTGTGTGTCTTACATACATTCACATGCTGGGCAACATTTTCCAGATTGTTTTGCAGGGTGTGTGCAACGCAGAGGAGGACATGTAGATTCTATACTCTCACACACCACCTCTCCAGCCTAATAACACGGGTGCACACACACACACACACACACACACACACACACACACACACACACACACACACACACACACCAACTACATGAAAGACCACATGGGAACAATTGACGAGAACATTCACACACTTATTAATGGGAAAAATTACTTTTTTACAAAAAAACTTACTACACACTGGCAGCTCATGCAGGGATTAACTCTGGAAATGAAGCGCTGTCCATCTGAGTATATCTTTAACTCATATATACACTGCTCACACCTAGACACAAAGACACAGCATAAATAGCAATGTGAAAATGTTTAGTATTTCAGTAACAGATATGATGAACAGTCACCTTGCACAGCACTCATTGGGTCTTCTGATTGGATCAGGACAAGATACTTCAGGACAGGACACTGGCTTACATTGGACATTTCCACCCTGCAAGAAGTAAACAAAGAGGAACCTTTTGGGTTTAAATGTTACAGCACGCAAGTTCTTAAAGGGACATTATGTGGAATGTTGACCATCTTGTTCCACAAACAAGGTCAATATGAAGAGTATAATCTCTTCTTTAGGAAGTGGTAAAATCAACAATGAGAAATCTTACATTACAGACACAGTGTTTGCATGGATCCTTGACATCAGGGAACGAGACACCATCAAGAATGAGCTCGCCGTGATAATCACAACGTGAGCAATCCCGACAGCAGGAACCAAATGGTGGCTTCACCCCATTGTGACATGAAACTGAGCACCTCTGTGTGTCAACACAAGACAGGTCACCATTCTGAAAAAGAAACAAAACATGCAACTAAATATTTATATATTATACTCTGTATAAAATTATTTTGCTCTCTTTGAATAATGATCTTTTGGATTTTTTTCACAGTTGCGGACAACATTAATGTTTACAGAAGCACTGATGACAGGTGAGTCCCCTACCCTGCAGGTGCACTTTTGGCAGCCATCCACCGTATTGAAGGAACCGTTGTAAGGTCGACCATCCTGATCACAAGCTTGAGAGGAGATGCAAAACATTAGTTTTTTTAATAAGATAATATTTATTAAGATACCGGTGCTATGTTAACACTATTCACAGAAACATTCTTATTAAACATGGATGTAAATTAAAACACACAGTTTTTGTGCACAATTTTACTGCTTACTGCAATTTGGACGTCTCGGTATTAATAATTGATAATTGATGATTGTGGCTATTTAAGATACCATAATGAATGTAAAAAGCTGTTGACTAATGTTAACTCATTTAAATTAATTTTGTTGTTCATGTTTTGTAAGGTATGCTTAATGTACCTGAGCAGGTTGGACAGCACTCGCCAGGTCTTTGGTAGGGGTAGGCACACAGAGTGGGGGGGCAGGGCTTAGCATTACATCTTACCAAACCCTCCTACAAACATAAACTCTGACATGAAACAACACATACATCTGCATAATAATTAAGACATTTTACACAAATTACAGTGGAATGAAATTACTTACAGAGCATGTGCAGTAGAGACAGTTATTCGAACTGGGTAAAAAAACTTCTCCACTGGCATAATCAATTCCTTCATATTCACAACCTACAGGGGAATATAACACCAGTGACCATCTTTAGCAATCGGCATGAATAACACAGGTGGTTTTAATAAATGTCCATGTACCCTGATGACAGACAGGACAGCAAGTTCCTTCAGGAACAAATGATGATGAACAAGACAGAGGGGGGCAGTGAATATCCTTACACTCCACCTTTCCATTCTTAAAAGCAAATATATGTTGTTAGAACCAGAATGGAAAAGAGAAAATAAGTGGAAGTGTCTTATGTTCGGACCTCACACACACATCTGGAGCAGGGATGTGGACTGAAAACATCAGCATCTCTGTAGATTCTGCCCTCATAATGGCACTCTGTAAAACAAAACCGATTCTTCCTACAGTTACTTAAATAAAATAGTTGGAATGGTTCTTTTTTAATACTAAAACTAGGAACATTTCACATTAGAACTTAAGATCTATTTCTGTTAATTTTCCTTTTAGTCGCCAAGCTTCCACCCCAGACTTGAACCCGAAAGTAATTTTTGGACTTCCTGTAGTAAACAGATGTCGAGACCACAGGGTTGCAGCCAGAATCAAATACTTCAGCTACATGATGAATGGAACAAAGACTGTTTCAAAACCTTTTTTATGAAAATTACTTTTGTAATTTTGTTTTAATGTTTGTTGCCTAATACTGGATATAAAAGTAGTTACTGCATTTCGACTTTTGATGGCAGTATAATAAACATAAGAGTTTGACGGAAATAAACCAAGCAGCTTATCATGTTTCATGCCTCTCTGAACATTTATTTGTTTAATGCAGCCATTAGCACAAAAATGAAGAATGTGTACTGATTCACATTCTGTACATGAATACACAGAGCCCCGTTCTTCTGACATGTTAAAACAATTAGAATGGGAATCAACCATGGAATCAATAATGATGTGATATTATTTAGAATGCATTTGGTCCACTTTCCTTACTAACTACTGTTAAATGGAATGAGTTACAGTTTGTGGAATCACATTTTCATCAATTTTCTTCATATATTGTCAATACATATTACGCATTCCTTGAGTATATTAGTGTTTGCTGAAGTAGTCTGGTTCTGTGTACTGTTCATTTTGTTATTCTGATTATTTATGTAAATCTTTATATGAACTTGTGATACTTGATCACCTTTTAATTTGGTACACTGCACTTTCCCAGATGAACAGGAACATGATGTTTGGCTGTTGATAAGCCAGTGAGCCCCCTCATCCATGTCACGTCCATCCCAGCTGCATGTTCTTCTTATGCACTTGCATGACTCCAAATTCTGTACACGTACCTGCAGATCTTCATTCTACACACAAACACACATTTCTCTGGTAAAAAAAACAAACACATTATATACTGAATTTTAAATTAATTTAATGCAAAAATGATTTTTTTTTAGAGAATAGTAACATCTACATTTGTTAATGACTGTGTTTGTGCTATTAAATGTTCTGTGTGTTTACCTGAGTTTTAAGCATTTTCAACATGGAGGTCAAACTTTGTACTTTTTCCTCCAGGCTAATAAGACTCTGGTTTGAGTCACTGGGTGCCAGTTTGACATGTGCTGCCCCCAGAGGACCCAATACTGTGTCTTCCCCACGCACTGGCTGATGCACTAGTGATGTCATGGAGAGTGAGTCTGAAACACACAAACACACACACACACACACACACACACACACACATCATCATCATAATGAAAAGAATGATGTGTATGGGATTGTACCACTAGTTACAACTCTTTAAAACATCATAAACCTCCAGCTCGGAGCAAATGCCAGAAACTGCTAATATTTTACTACAGCTATTTTACTACAGTAAAAATTGAATAGTTTCTGCAGAAGAAATTATAGTTAATGTTTTAACTGGATTAAAACCCTGCATCTGTAATTTGTAGCATCAATATGATAGGTAATTAATTTTACCTGTCACATTGTCACAGTGCCAAGGGCGCCTGTTGTATGGCCGTGTTGAGAGAACAGCTGTCTGCCAGTAGCCCTGAAAAAAGCATCCGACCATGCGGTATATTTTGGCACAGGGAAGTGGATGGCATCATGACATCAATACAAACAAATGTTCATGTGAGATTACATTTAAAACCTATTTTATAAATGCAAGAAACTTTAAAAGAATAATTTCTCACATTAAATTTGCTAGCTTTGTTTCCAGCCGTGCTGGAGAACATAACGTGCAGGTCATGAGGTAGGTTAATGATCAGGGGTCGATCCTTTATTGGCAGTACTGTGACCTCCTGACATTCCTGATAGAGCAGTACATGCCTGGGCATCAAGGTCAGAGCCATTCTTGACCACTTTGCATCTGAGAAAGGGTTTCCACCAGGAATCCTGAGCATGTTTGGATTTATGCCATGTTTATCCCAGAACTCCAGCTGCAGAAAATCCTCACGAGTGTTGGAAGTAAGCTGAAACAAGGGCTTCCCATGCAAAGAGCTTAGAGATATGAGAGTTGCATAAGAGTCTTGCATCTGTTGGCCAATAAGGTGCAAGCTCAGGATGCCATGCCATGACCTTTGAAAGTTTAAAGAGAAATTGAGCGGTAAGGTCAGGTGAGGTGTTCGAGAACGAAAACGCCAGGCTGGAATGTCAGGAACAAGACCTTTGGCTTTTGTGACCCCATGAGCCATGCGGGTGAGATTTAGGGCTTCCAACAGATCAATGGCTAAAAAGAAAAGTCAAAGATAAATGAATAAGATTAACAAACTAATTAATTGAACATAAATAATAGATTTAAGCAAACACTAAAATATTATAACATTGCCCTTTTTAAGTCATGACACCTCAGTTCTGTAATATGACTATTAACCAATGCAAAGTCTATCACATGCTTCCTCAAAGACATTTCAAGACATTCAACCACATAATTATCCACTTCCACCCAGTATTTTCTTTTATATTAAAAATTATTGCAACTTGCAGATCAATAATTACATCAAACACTTTGTGTGTATGAGACTAAAAGTACTATGTGTAGTCACTCTCAATACCAATTCCAAAAAAAAGTGCAGAACTGATGGAACAGCCTTTCAGTTTTTGGCTCATCAGCAATTTCCCCCAAATGGGCAAAACATCTGTGAATAAGCCTCCTAACATTGTGTTGTTCTCAGTGCAGTTTTAGGACATGACAGTGCTGTTGTCATCAGCATTTAATACAAATACACACACAAACACACGCACACATACATGCCCACACACACACACACACACTTAATGGGGAAAGTAGAAAAGTACTTCATGATGTGGCTCAATTTATTTATCCTCATCATACAATGTGTATGTGTGTTTACAGGATTCTTCAGTTGGAGCTGTTCCACACTGCACTGTCTCTTTAAAAGTAATTACAGAAATATATATTATTTATTATGCTGACACATTAATGACATGTTGAAGCAGAGCACCAGCATGTGAAAGACTGATGAGAGAGGACAGGGCTGCAGGAGGGAGATGCTGTGTCAGCAGACAAATTTTATTGGTTCCTGTACTGAGTATTTGTTTAGTCTCAGCAGGACCTTAACTTCAAAAGCAATTCTGGGTTAGGGGTATGTGACATTAAGTTTTTAAAGGTTTAAACAACAGGTTATTGTTCAGTATATTAGCAAGATCTTAACAAATTAAAGCATGAATTAATTGCAGCAGTTTAATGCAGCTAGTTATTTATTAAATGTCACATTTTTTAATTAATTAAACATTATCCAAATACCACTTGCATTATAAATGACGGAATGTTAATGGTCATGTTGCAAACTGTTACAGGATGTGAATGCTGCACTAAAAATAAATTAATCAAAGGGGAGGTGCCTTCTCCAACAGGGAATCTGTACATTAAAGTCATTTATGAAAATGCTTGTAAGCTACCACGTTAGAAAAAAAGAAAATATATAAAAACACCCTTGGGATGAGGTCCACAATCAATCACGAAGCCAGAAAATGATCAGAGGTGCTTCATGTATTACATTTGTTTAGCTGTAACGTTATTATTATTATTTTTATTATTATTATTATTATTATTATTATTATTCATTCATTCATTCATTCATTATCTTCGGCTTAATCCTCTATTAGAGTCGCGGGGGGGGGTTCCCCATGCCCATCCAGGGGAGAACGTTTCGGGCGCTGGGCAGATACACTCAGGACAGGGCGCCAATCTATCGCTGGGCACACAATCACTTACACAGACACACTCTATATGGGGCAATTTGGAGAACTCAATTGACTTGATCCATGTTTGTGGACTGTGGGAGGAAACCGGAGAACCCGGAGGAAACCCACGCAGACACGGGGAGAACATGGAAACTCCACCCAGATTGGGATTCGAACCGGGAATCCCTAGTGCTGAGAGGAGAACATGCTAACCACTAAACCAACGTGCCGCCTATTATTATTATTATTATTATTATTATTATTATTATTACTGCTGTTGTTTCAATTGATGAAATGATACAGATACAGAATTCAGAATATCACTGATATTACTGTACAGAACAGAAGTACAATGCAGTGTGGGTGTGCGTTTAGAAAAGTTTAGAATGCTCACTTGTATCTTCGCGCTTCCTAAAGTCTGTATCGAGCTCCATTTGTTGCGATAAACAACAACAGGACAAAAAAATCAGACAAAGCTGAGTAAAGAGAAACCCGACCTCCATTCTCCGCTTCGCCTCAGCGTTTAAAGCTCGCACGAAGAACTTTCCTTCTGGCTCTATTCGTTGTATCCACACAGAAGACCACGGTGTCCTCTATAAAAGTACAGATATTTGTATTTCATCTCTCAGGACGCTCCTTATGTCTGCGCCGTGGATTTCATATAACGGAATTCGCGCTGGAGGAACAATAAACATCTGGCGGCAGAGGGTCAGTGATGATGGGTGATTCGTTAGTGAATCGAGTCTTTTAAACGACTCCTGTGGTAACATGCTTTGTCTTTCGTTTTGTGTTACGCCATATATAATCACATATCTCACATAATCACATAATTGAACCCAGAACGAGTGAAATAGATTAAGGGATTAAATCAAATACCTACATTCCATATGATTCCAAATGATCTACAGAATAATTTTGCTTATGGAAAATAAAATCTAATGTCTTAGTCCCAACATTAATGCTTGTCTTTTTAAACGGGGTTTTATAAAATGCTTTCCATATCATCCTCAGGTTCAGTGATCGTACCTTGAGAAGCAAGAAGAGGTCGCTGCTACGTTTGAAACGGTTTTGGTTTCACAGCCAAGAAGGTCAGCAAACCCAGACTGGTGGAACTGCTGGAGACTCGAACATGGACCTTGACCAAGTGTAGTTTACTGTCCTATATAGCACCTTGTTCCTGGAGGAATGTTGTTACGTTTCACTGTGTACTGTACACCACTGTATATGGTTAAAATGACCATAAAACACTTAAATACACTTGAATACTTGAATTTAAGTGTGTCTACCTAAAAGTTTTGATTTGATTTTTAGCCATGATAAATAGCTAAATTAACTGGTCAGGATGGAAAGTACGATTTTTTAAGTGGACCAGATGGATATCTGACGTGATCAGCTACGGCAGCTGCTAGGGAGACGGGTGTGGCCTCTTATGGCTTAATGTTTCAGCAGCAGCGGCTCCTTCACTGTCCTTATTAACATTATGATGGTTTGATAGAATAATGTTTTGACAGAATACCAGGAGGTCTGAGCAAAGATTCATCTAATTCATCTGATTTTTACATATCTGTTTTACTTTTTTCCATTTATACATTTTATCTGTATATTTTAAAGCTGCAATTTTACACCTAATCACAAACTTAAATTCATACAACAGTAAAAAAGTGTTTGGGTTAAATTTATATTTAAGACACCTAACAGATTCCCCCTAATAATCCAATTTTGCTGCTTGCAGAGCCACTAATCCTCCTGAAACCCAGACACACGTCTGCACAACCACTCACTTAACATACTTAACACTCTTGCTTATTTTTGTATGCAACAGAACAAGCTGTTGTACAGTAAATGTGTACAGTAGTGAAGAGAACAGTAATGCACACTTCCTTATTTTTAATTAACCTTTTTTACACTTGAACTTTGACCTGAAAATGCTTTTAATGAGCATTTTGACCTGAAATTAATGGAGTATAAATGAAATGTCTTATGCTTCTGATGCTAAACTCTGCTGGTCATCTCTGGGTTCCACGTCCAGCACATTAATATGGAATTCTTTACTCTCAGACAGTTTTGGAGAATATTTCAACTCTTTTTTCTTACTTCTATTTCTGCATTCACTGTGTCAGGTAAGATTTTATTTGTAATTATTTACCACCAGTTGACTGAAAAAAATTAAGACAAAAGAAGCCTTTCATAAAAAATTGTTATGAAATCTTTATTTTCTGCAGCTAGCAAATGTAGAGGTGGACAGGATGTTTTTGCCGCAGTGATGGAGAACAGCCCCAGGGGACAATTTATTGCCAATCTTACTGTCTTTGAAGAGCCATCATCTAGTCACATCAGTTTAAATCTTGGAGGTGCTGCTGCTGATTGGTTGTTTATAGATGGCAAAGCAATCCGACTAAATTCCTCCAATACAAAAGTTTTAGATCGAGAGGTACAGCTCATGATTGTCTTTTTTTTTTTTTTTTAATACATGCATGTGGGTTAAAGTAAAGTCATGTATTATTCAATTACATCACATGTGACAACATTTAAATAAATATTACTAACATCTAATAATCCCTGTAGTTCAGATATCACAGGGTGTAATCTTTGTAAATTAGCTGGTTGTGTGAGATAAAAAAATGAGTAAACAGTTGAATTTATACTCACTTCTTCAATGTTTTTTTTTTGCTATTTGCAGGTCTATGGTGCTGTTCTGCTGGCTACAGTGAAATGTTATCAGGATGGAATCCTTCAGGTAAGACCCTGAATACCTCCATATGGGATACAGTTCTTTGGGATAATAAATAAACCAGATGTTGCTTGTAGAATGAACATCGGGTTGCAGTGGAAATCCTGAATGAAAATGACAACAAACCAGAGTTTATCCAAAGCACAATCCAGGATGTGGTAATTAGTGAGGTAAGTACTTCAGATTGATTTTATTTACATAACTCAGTCTGCACTTGTTAGATGTTGCCTGTCAGATGCTTCTGACTTCGGTTTAATGATTGTATGTTGTGTTTGTGTTAAGTTAACTGCAGTGAACTCGGTAGCATTTACAGTTTATGCAAGAG
This sequence comes from Corydoras maculifer, assembly GCA_019802435.1. Taxonomy (NCBI): domain Eukaryota; kingdom Metazoa; phylum Chordata; class Actinopteri; order Siluriformes; family Callichthyidae; genus Corydoras; species Corydoras maculifer. The sequence goes on along the minus strand of JAFMOD010000001.1, from coordinate 596,412 downwards.
ATGCCGATGGAGACCCTCTGATCTATATCATTGATCAGACATCGGTAAGAAAACAAAATGTGTAGTTTAGTTACTCTGAAGAAGAACATTGGAAAATAATAATGACTGTGTGTGTGTGACAGCCTGATGCCAGTTACTTCAGAGTGGACTTACCTAACAGCGGGCAAATAACTCTCATCAAGTCTCTAAACTATGAGACCAAATCTCAACTCAAGCTACATCTCTTTGCTGTTGTAATGACACACACATTTTTTCATAACAAACTACACTGTGTATATCCGTCATGAATGTGTGACTAGACTAACTGAGATCTTTAAATACAGGAGATGAACACTGTGGAACAGTACAGCACATTTGCCACCTTAACTATAAACGTAACTGATGCTGATGATCAGTACCCACAGTTCCAGCCGTGCATCCTCCTCTCCCTCAATCATAGCAGCCGAGTTTGTGTCAATCCTCTGTACACAACAAACATTACTGAGAACGACGAGGTAAAGGGCAAATAAAAACTTGTTTCACAATATAGACTTAGTCTTTTTATACTTACAAATGAGTCCAGTTAGTCAATATATTTATTTAATTGTACCAGGGCATCATCCTAGATTTCTCTCCTGGACCTGTCCGAGCAGTGGATGGGGATAAAGCCTTGCAAACTCCGCTCATGTATACAATCTTGTCAGGTATGAAATGAAGCATCTTGTACTATCAAGTTACATAATCACTGTGAATTTACATTGTTATCTTTGATACGATGTTTGCAGGGGCAGATAATGGCCGTTTTGAGATCAACAGTGAGTCAGGAGAGTTGAAGCTGACAAGGCGCGTGGAGAACCGATTACTGACACCCACACTTAGGCTGCGCATCATGGTGTGTGTGTGTGTGTGTGGGGGGGTCTTATTATTCAGAGCAATCATTTAATTAAAACTTAATAACTTTAAGATGTCATTATATTCTATAACGCTAACTTGATGCTGATGTCAGAACTATGTAACCCATGCTAGTGGAGGTGTTTATCCATGCAGTTGTAATTCTCAGTTAAATTAGAGTAGAGTGTAACTGTAAAGATTTGTTGTGTTATCACATACCTTCTTCACCTTCAGGCTGCACAAAAAGATGACCTGATGAAGTACTCAGTGGCTACAGCACTTGTTCGGGTTCTAGCAGAGAACCGATTTCCACCACAGTTCAGTCGTTCAGTGTATCATGGCTTCGTCATTAACAGCAGTGAATGTGCTTCACTCGTCCTTTCCTATGGAAATAAACCACTTGTACTGAAAGCAACAGACCGGGATTTTCCAGATGTAAACTAGATGCAACCAGTTTATTTATTATTTTTTAAAATATTTTAAATATCAATGTAAACATAAATGTTATTCTAACTTACACCTTTTATTGTGTTCAACAGGGCTTTAACCCAAAGCTGCAATTTTCTCTAAACCAGAACTCCAACATCTCTCACATGTACCTTATAACAAAGGAAGGACTTCTCATTTACAAAACCAATCACATGCTGTCCATTTACAAATACACTCTGGAGGTCAGATTAAATCAGATTCTACAAACCTTCCTCAATTTATCAATTTATCCACAAATAAAGTCATAGCATATTTTATAAATTCTGTTTTACACAGGTCCTTGCTATAGATCAGGAGTCTGGAGATGTTGTTAAAGCTGTGATTGATATAGAGGTTTTGCAAAATGACCAGCCAGGTAACAATTCTTTCATAATGCAGAAGCTATACTAATGAAGACATTTGTAAATACAGTCAAAATATTGCTTTACAGTATGTTCATTAAAAATAAAATTATTCAGTCCACCTTTGAGCAATAGGAGAGGTTCCAACACCCTGATCAGGATAAGCAGGTATAAATAAATTAACAAATAACATTGACTATTTCCACAGTTCCACAGGGACCACTGGAGGAGAGGTCAGCGTTTGACCGAACAATAGTGATTGCAGCTGGTGCAGGTCTAATTTTGTTCGCCATCATTCTGCTCATCATGGTGTGTTTGATTAAGAAGAGAAGCGTAAGAGAGAACCCTGCAGAATGCGCTGGAATAGCCGATAACAAACACCCTAATGTGGTAAAAACACGTTATTCATTTGGAAAATTAATTATATATACTGAGCGTATAAGCCAATTTAATTTATAAGCTACATTTACCGTTCTATTAACCAGGTCAATAGTTGCACAACCCATCATCCACCATTGTTTCTGTACAGATATTATGGTGGTGCAACAGCTTAGCTGCTCTCGTTACTAAGAAATTCCCAAACCAGAGACTGGGTTTGACTATATTTTGTGTATAAAACTAATTAATTAAGAAACACTAATAGGTTCTCTAAAACATGACTAACTGTGCTGGTATTAATAATTAGAAAACATTTTAATTAGCAGTTTAATTAAAAAAAATCCTTTTTTAAATCATTTTAATATGTACTTAGGATTTTTTTGTTTTTTTCCACAGACCCTGAGCTGGTTTCATCTTCAGGTTAGTTTCTAAACTGTTAATAAATATAGTTTAGGAAGAATATATCTGGTTTGATTTGATGTTCAATGTTTAATGTTAAAAAATAATACTTCATCACTGCTAATTATTTTTTAAGGTAAACCAGAGATCACTACCGCTGCTAGAGGAAGGTTCATTTTATTATGAAGCATTCAGTGGTTATGACGCCTCCACCTCCACTCTGTATGGCAAACAAGGACTTTACACCATAACCAATCAGGAAAGAGGAGTCATATCCCAGTTCTCCCAGATAAACCATTCGTTGTACAGACTGGAGTTTATGACAGCATGCACAAGTCCAGGTGTATGGACTACAGACAAATGCAACCACAGCTCAAATTTGTTTCAGAACACAGGTATAGAAATGGGGGAAGGTTTAATGCAGGAAGAGAATGATGATACAGTTGATGCTCAGATGAAAGATTTTAAAATTATGTCACCAAAATTACAAAATCAAACAGAAAGAGGACCTGACCTCAGCATACTCATAAGAGATCAGGCTGGAGAAACTAATAATACTGAAAATTGTTCTCCCAATGACCAAACTGATGGAGAACAAACAGAGTCTGTAATGAGAACCAGTCATAACAATACCAGGGTCCAGACTGAACAACGACTGAAGGAGAAAATAATGACACATGGTCTTCAGTTTAGGGTAAAGAGACACCCATATCACCATGAGCAAAGATGCAACTGAAGACTTTCTTCATACACTGATCTATATATTTAACAATTCAAACAATGTAGGGTTAAGAATGTTATTACACTGAGTCTTAACCAGTACCATTCAGATCTGTATTTCAGGAACTTAACTAATAAACTTTCATTTTACTAGTTTTAATAAATATGCTACTGATTTAGCAATGTGTTAAACTGAAACATTTTAATGAAACAAATTTTATTTAGAAAACTCAGTCATGAAATCTGTACTATATTTACACTGTTGAAACGTTGAGCGTAAAAAATACAATTGATTGTAAAAATATGTACAAAGAGTTTGTAAGTGAAATTGGGTTAGTGTCATCTTTATAAAGGAATTCATGAAAATTTAAAGTACAGGTTTGTTTAAAAGGGTTCAGGCATTATGGGGATAAAGACAAAAAAAGAAACTTAAAAGCTGAAAAATCAGGCAGCGTGGATTTAATACACAAATTATTATAGATCATTTAAAAGGACATGTAGTGGTTATTGCTGATGCACACAAAATTAAATAAGGAAATATATTTGAACAGTACTCTGAGCCATTTCTGGTGAAACTATATAGCCGTGGTTTTAAAGGTGAATGGTTTCAGTGTTTGTTGCATAGGATCAGTTCTACAAACTTTGAATTTAAAAAAAAATCATGACTAAAGATGTAAAGGTAATGGATGGTTCTTTTCTATCTTCATTTCTTTTTACACACAAGATTTCATGAAAGGAATAAGAAATAAATTAGTCCATGTCCTTTTTGTTTAAGTGCCACCTTGAAATTAAAACTCATCGTGTCTCACAAGGGCCTCTCCGAAATCTGTGGCTTGACTTCCAACAAATAAATCATACTTGTCAACAATTTCCTGTTTGGTAAGGTGTCCATCCTGCAGAAAGAGAATAGGAAAAACAATGAATCACAACGGAGTTGAATAAATTTCACTATTAAAATTGATGACTCCTGATATATGCTAAATATTTATCAATATACATCCATTTTTAGTACATGTGTATTATTTACACAGGGTAATAAAATTTAATTATTTGGCATTAAATGAAAATAGTAAATTTCTTCACACAAAGCTCACCTTATCTGCATCAGATTCAAAGAACAGATGCTTGGCCTCAGCCTCTGCATGGTCATAATCCGATGGCAGAATCCAGTCCTTTGTTTCCTCTTTATCCATTCGGCCATCTTTGTTTTTATCCCTAAACTCAGTAAACTGCTCCCTCTCTGTCTTCACCCACTCTGGCTCCGTTTGGTCTCCGTTCTGACTGTACATGTCACCTGTATAAATAAGAAACAGGTTACAAACCTGACCTTCCATATTCTCCTTACCTTAAGATTCATCTCCCTCCACCACACACACATCACACCTTACACTGTTAAACCCAGGCGTTGTATAAAAACTATTGTAATTGTATATATAATTTACCTTTTTATTTCTTCTATGAATAAAAAGGCTTGAGAAGAATATGTAGTTGCACATATGTAGCTGCACATTCACACATTCAAATATAAGATGTCAGCTTCGGCAAATGCAGAAATAAGGTTTCCTTTTATTTACTTACCTATATATTCCTCCAGATTGATAAACCCATCTCCATTTTTATCAATGTCCTCCATTGTCTCCTGTGGAGAAGAAATGTTGATTAGTACAAACCAGAAAAAAGGAATAATACTAAGTTTCTTAACTCACAATACCTAAAATGGATCATTAATTATATTTGTTTGTTGGGACATACCAGCACCACAATATCCTTCATGTATTCATACTCCTCAGGATGGAGGAACGCTGTGAACTCCTCCTTATTCGCTAGCATGCCACCATCGTGGTCAGCCATCTTAAACCGTCGTTCATCTCTGACCATCATTTGCCTGTAGTTAAAGCCATCTTCAGGATCGGATTCATCTACACAAACACACACACACTTTTATAATTGCTTAAAACTTAACTGAAACCTCTTGATGTATAGTCACCTTTATTGGAAAAACTCATAAAGTTAAATGTACCAAGAATGTAACCATATGTAGCGTTCTTATATTCCTCCCACGACACAAACCCATCAGAATTGAGGTCATGAGCCTGCCACTGTCGATCCACATCCTCATAGATCCAGCGCTTCTGAGCATGCTTAATCCAGTTTTTCATCTCCTCCACAGTAACAAAGCCATCATGATTGTCATCGATCTTATCCACTATGATACTGCAGAGACACAGGTGTGAAGAAAGAAAATCCAGAGCTGGACTCAGTCAACAGTTAAGATTTACACAGGTTCAAATGCATTAAGATTATTTCCTTAACAAATACTTAATTAGATCCATGATTGTGGGATAAATTCATGTTTATCAGTTTAAATAGTAGTTTTGTTAATAAAATATAAAAGCATTTTTTTTAAAAACATTCATAGAAAAATTACACTGAATCGGATTTAGGAAATACAATACCCTAATCTCTCTTTGCTCTCTTCAGGTGTAAGCTGGTCAAACGTTTTAGCATCCTCTTGGCCAAGAAAGGCTTCATGGTCATAGTCAAAGTTCTCTTCATCATCATGTTCCTTGTTACTAAGAGGGGAATCATGGTGAACACGATCTTTCTTCTCTGTAGGTTTTCCTGAGGCATGAACCACACGTAGTGCAATGCACAACAGCAAATATCTTAGCTTCATCACGACCTTATATTCTTCCTAAACACAAATCAAAAACATTAAGCATTAATTCCCGTACACCATTTCCATCGGTGTTTACATAAACACAATAATTAAATCAATGACAAATAGTATCATTTCCATTTCAATAAATATGTAATGTCTATATTGTGGAAAATGACAATACATACATGAAATAGAAACGAAGTTCAAGGAATACTTTCGTTTCTAAAAACTCTATTTAGACTCTATTTATTTAGAGGTTAAATTCTGAGACATCTAGTAAAAAAAAAAACAGCCACATTGATTTTGCAGCATATTAATGACAAACACAAGTCGGAACTTTGCATCACTATCTGAATATCTAACACTAAAGAAGATGAAGGAACGCCTAGAAGATTTTTAAGCAATCATCTGATCCAATCACCATCCTGCAATTATTATAACATTCAAAACAGGATTTTTTAAATATTGGGACATGCTTGATTACAATATCAGCCAATTTAAAAAGCAGCTTGTGTTCACTACAGTAAATGAGCACATACCAAATACCAAACGTATATATATATATATATATATATATATATATATATATATATATAATTAAAAATCTAGATAAAATAACTTGCTTGTATTAATATAATGTACTGTAATAAAACACGATGTCTTAACTGAACAGCACAAGAACGTGCAGCATCGATTCTATTTACTCGGAAGACGCTTTAAACACGAATGTGGTGAAGTATTTTATCTATCTAAATTGCAAAATGACAAATTTTAATTTAGCTGCAAAAAGCATCTTTCGAACTCACCAGTGCAAAAATAAAGAAGAATCCGCAGCCGTGCGACCTAAAACTCCGTCATGTAAACTGGAAACATGGGAGCCGCCTTCCCCGGTCAAATGTGAGACGGACCAATCAGGATCAAGAACCGGTTCTACACTGCCTCTAGCAGCACGCCTTATGCCGATACGCTATTGGTCCACTTCAGGTTAACCGGGACGCATTGATTGGTTCTGAACTGCCACGTCCTCACATTAGCGCGTAATTTTCTCTGGCGGATTCATAGATTTTGTTTAGTTACTACAACTAAAACCTTAAAAATGTGTGTGTGTGTGTGTATATATATATATATATATATATATATATATATATATATATATATATAGACTATATTGCCAAAAGTATTCGCTCACCTGCCTTGACTCACATGAGTTTTAATGACATCCCATTCCTAATCCATAGGGTTCAATATGATGTCGGTCCACCATTTGCAGTCAGAACAGCTTCGATTCTGCTGAGAAGGCTGTCCACAAGGTTCATTGATAATTCATTCATTCATTCATTATCTCCCGCTTTTCCTCTATTAGGGTCGCGGTGGGGTTCCCCATGCCCATCCAGGGGAGAACGTCTCGGGCGCTGGGCAGGTAGACCCAGGACAGGGCGCCAATCCATCGCTGGGCACACACTCACTCACACAGACACACTCTATATGAGGCAATTTGGAGAATTCAATTAACTTGATCCATGTTTCTGGACTGTGGGAGGAAACCGGAGAACCCGGAGGAAACCTACGCAGACACGGGGAGAACATGGAAACTCCACCCAGATGGGGATTCGAACCAGGAATCCGGGTTAAGGTAGGACTCTGTGCAGGCCAGTCAAGTTCATCCACAGCAGACTCTTTACAGACCTTGCTTTGTGCACTAGTGAACTGTCATGTTGGAAGAGACAAGGGCCAGCTCCACACATTTCCCACAAAGTTGGGAGCATGGAGTTGTCCAAAATGTTATGGTATGCTGAAGCATTCAGAGTTTCTTCCACTGGAACTATGGGGCCAAGCCCAGCTCCTGACAAACAACCTCACACCACAATCCCCCCTCCACCAAACTTTACACTTGGCACAATGCAGTCAGACAAGTACCATTCGTTCTCCTGGCAAGCACCAACACAGACTCGTCCATCGATTTGCCAGATGAAGAAGCATGATTTGTCACTCCAGTGAACGTGTCTCTACTGCTCCAGAGTCCAGGGCGGCATGCTTTACACCATTGCATTCGACGCTTTACATTGGATTTGGGGTTGTATGGCTTGGATGCAGTTGCTCGACCAGTGAAACTCATTCCATGAAGCTCTGCGCACTTTTCCTGTGCTTAATCTGAAGGCCACATAAAGATTGGATTTCTGTAGCGTTTGACTGCAGAAAGTTGGCATCGTCTTCACACTATGCATGTCAGCATCTGCTGATCCCACTCCGTCAGTTTACGTGATCTACCACTTTGTGGCTGAGTTGCTGTTGTGCCCAAACACTTCCATTTCATAATAACGCTGACATTGGAATATTTAAGAGCGGAGAACTTTCATGACTGGATTTGTTGCACAGGTGGCATCCTATTACAGCTCCACTCTGAAGTTCACTGAGCTTCTGAGAGTGACTTATTCTTTCACAAATGTTTGTAAAAACAGCCTGCATGCCTAGGTGCTTGATTTCAAACACCGGTGATTGGACCACCTGATTCTGATCATTTGGATGGGTGAGCAAATCCTTTTTTTTATTATCAGGCAGGTAGGTAGATAGATAGTTGTAAGTTATTTATTCTTAAATAAATTGTATGTCTTACAAATGACGTCACCCGTAACACATACAAATTCTCAGAATACATAACTTGCCCTTTGTCAGATATTTTGCAAATTAACCTTAAAATTAATTTTAGTATATGACTGCATCAATTATAAAATAATTCATTCATTCATTATTTCCCGCTTATCCTCTATCAGGGTCGCGGTGGGGTTCCTCATGCCCATCCAGGGGAAAACGTCTCGGGCGCTGGGCAGATAGACCCAGGACAGGGCGCCAATCCATCGCTGGGCACACACTCACTCACACAGACACACTCTATATGGGGCAATTTGGAGAACTCAATTGACTTGATCCATGTTTTTGGACTGTGGGAGGAAACCCACGCAGACACGGGGAGAACATGGAAACTCCACCCAGATGGGGATTCGAACCGGGAATCCCTAGCGCTGAGAGGCAAACGTGCTAACCACTAAGCCACCGTGCCGCCATTATAAAATAATAATAAAAATAATTTTAGTATATGACTATCAATTAAGTATGTTGTGTTCAACAAGAGATCAATACCAACAAAAAAATAAGATGATTTAAGTTTTTTTATAAGTACATACAAAACACACATGTGGTGCAAAGATCAGTACATTTTAGAACCACTGGCTTTCTATATTTTAAGGTGACATTAAATGTATGGCTGATTTTCAAGCACATCCGCTGTACAACTCCACACCTTCTGCTTTTTAATACAAAGGTTTTAAACTTAGGCTTGTGATCCCATCACAGTCTGGATTTGGGGTCCCTGCAGAACAGATGGACCTACAGGACCTGGAGTCTCTTTCTTTGGGGTTAGTGAGGCAAAGAGGGTATCAAGAATTCCTAAAACCTGCAGCAGTTCCTGCTGAAGTTCAGCCTCGTGCCTCAAAAATTCAATCAGACGCTGCATTAGACGCTCTACCACAGAAGACTGGGAAATAACCTGTTGATACAGATCTATAGGTGTGCAAGCACCCACACACACACACACACAGAATGGATATTGATTAACTACACAATTAATGGATAAACTATTACACTTATTATGACTTAAGTAATTCTGAATAAAAGGATTTTACCAATAATCATGTCTGCTACAGTCAGCAGCAGGTGAGAGAATCTTGAATCAGTGATGTATCTATAAAATCATACAGTCAGAGGGTGTTGAGGTAAATATAAACAGAATCAATGTCTCAGTGGACATGATGGAGGATTTAACTGGATAAAGTACGTACTTCAGGAGAAAGTTAAGAACAGTGGTTAAACTCTTTTCATCACGACCAGCCAATGCATTCTTCAGTGTTCCTCTACGATTGAGCTCCGTCATTACTGCTATGGTAACTTCTGGTTTACTGGAGCGTCTCCATGTCTAAACACAGTGACATTGAGCTCTCATATTTTAACCCCATGCTAAGAAATACATGGTTTCATTTCTAATAGCACATTTTCAAAAAACTGTGGCATTACAACCATTTAGAGCTGGAGTATAATATCTATTTAAACATACTTATGAAAATAAATATCAATTTTATACACATAATTACCTAGCAATATAGCCAGCAGAGGGCAGTCGCTGGTACATGTATATCTGTGTATATGTATATCTCTGTAGTGGCTGTAAAGTTCATAAAATATGCTTGCATGTGTTGGGAATTACCTGCAGCGCTGTGTCTAGTGCCTTTGACACCTCGAAGCTCTTAAGCTGCTTGTCATATTTCCAGAGATGCTGTGTAACGTTTTTACTGACCAAAAAATCATCCTAAATAAAGCAAAACACAAAATGTCACTCTGCATGTGGCTTTAGATTAAAAATCTAACACCCAACATAAATGTTATACATTTTTAGAAGAATTAATATATTAACACACAAACTCTTTAATATTAATATTGAAATATGTATTTATATATATTAAAATCATTAAATAAATAATTATTTAATCAGTAAAACACAGAATTTGATCATGGTGAAGAAATGTTTACATAAAGTATAAATTAAATTATTTTATTTATAAATATTTTATGACTTATTTTGATATTTTATTTTTATAGCAAAAATAAATTTAATGACATTTGGGAGAAAACTAAAAATAATAAAAGTTAATCTGTCATATGTATGCCATCTTTTGCACAAGTTTGTACATATGACTTGATTTAATGAATAAGTAATCAACCTGTTTTGGTATGTAGTTTTTCCCTTTGACAAAAACCCTGTATGCTGGACCACGCTTCTTTTTGCTAGTCACTTCATGTTTGTCTGGATGTTTCCTGTTTCTGACACTCAACACACCGTTGGTCATACCAACGGCAATCATCTCATCATCAGGCTAAAAAAAATGTAGACCAGGTGAATAAATATCTTCTCGGATTATTAAATGACTCAAATGACTGTGCATTGAGATACTTACTGCTACAGCAAGACTGAGGATGGAGGTGGCATACTCAAAACTGTGAACAACTTTGTAGGATGAGTTATAGACCTTCACGTGCCTGTAGAAATGAGATTACATTTAAAAAAACAAGAAGCCTCTTTATGAATCAGCTTTACACTGGATTTTTTTTGAGAACAGACCTGTCAAGTGAGCCTGTGAGCAGCCTGTTGTCTGTGGTGCTCAGACATGCACATGTGACTGTTTTGTGATGATTTTTGAGAGAAGCAAGTTGCTGGCCTCCTTTCAACAAGTCCCAAACTTTTACATATCGACCTCCTAATTAAAGCAAACAGATTACATTAAGTATGATTATATAATATAGTTGATTATGATTATATAGTATGAGTATAATAATGATTACCTGCGGACACCAGCAGAGCTTCTGAGGGGTAAAGCAGGACACACTCTACAGGATGACCATGTTGAAGGGTCATCACACTGCCACCTAACCGCACATCGAATAATTTCACTGTGTGATCATATGAACCTGTGGTGGATAGAGCAGTTAGTTATAGACCACAAACAAATATCTCAGCTACATCTAATTTAATATTAACATAAATAAGATACAATAAAATACAAAGATAAAAAAAATAAAAAGTTGGAAGATGAATCTTTTCACCATGTAATAGAGGACAGTATGAGGAGGATAAGGACAAACCTGTAATAAACACAGAGTTCATTTTGCTGGCAGTTCCAGCTCTTATGTAATCTGTGTGTTCAGTGTATGAACTCAGCTGTGTTCCACTTGCCACATCCCATGTGCGACATGACAAGTCATCAGACCCTGACATTAGCTGGTAGCCATTAGACAAAAATGAGGTCACATGCACTGCTCTAAAGTAGAAAAAAATATTGAAATTGTTAACATATATTCAAATTAATATGAAACCATAAATTAAAAAGTTATTTTATAATTGAATTTTATATATTTATGTAACTTAAATGCTACACAAGAATGGTGCTGTTTATGAACTAAAATTCAAGTCGTACTTTGTGTGTCCAGTGAACTGTCGCAGAGCGACTCGGCCCTTAATGTCAAAGAGCCGGACAAGTCCCTCCTCACTGCCGGCCAACAGCAGCTTTCCATCAAGACGAAAACACCCGCCATAGGCCGTGTCCTTGAAGCGGCTGTAAATCTGCAGGGGTTTCTGAGTGTGAGGGCTGTACACTTGAATCTGACACAAAAATGTGGGAGAACACATAAAATTAGTATTTTAGAGATGAACATTACACTCAACTGCAGTGAGGTCCAAAGGTTTTAAAATTAATGTGATGTCTTTAAGAACCTTGCCTTATACTCTGGGGCAGTCAGGTTGAAACAGAAATGTACAGTTATAAAAAATACATGACTAAGTGCTAGACTTTACACACCTGTTGTAAATACACAGGTTCGAAGGTTTAGATGTGTGCATCAATCATTTTTTCTATAATGTGAACATTCTTTAATAAAATCAAATTATAATTTGGCACAATTATAATTGTCTAAATAATCTGTTTATGATTACTGAAGCAAGTTTCTCATGTAATGACATTTACAGCTTTCAGGCCCTCACATTAATATAATAGAATAAAATAGAGATAAGAGTAATAAAGTCTCTAGTAAAAAAAAGTCTTGAGAACTTGAGTCAGGCCAACATTTCCCTTTTACTGTAGTATCCAGCAAGAGGGTGACGTGCAGCCACATCTGACTTGTCCGAGTTGGTATTTAGAAAGTGATTAGTGCTCAGTAAAGAGAGCTGGCAGTGCTGATATATTACAAATAGATATAAGTATTCTTGGAAATAATAAACCTTAAATATTTAACAAAAATGTCAATACAAAAACAAAACATACTCGGGTGGAGGCTGTTACTACATAATTTGGTGGTGGTTGAGGAGAAAACTCGATTTTTGTGACTGCTCCAAATTCCTTTATCTGCACTGGAGCCTGAAAAAAATAGCATAAAAATTGTGTTTAATTGTTTACTTTCAACATTTTTTAACTAAACTTAACTTTAATACCTTATAGTTTTTCCAGTACAGTGTGTCCTCGGTCACTCGCTCTCCCAACTTCGGGTATGTCTGGATTTTAGTTGGTTTGAATGAAGCCATTTTAAAAACTAAAGCTTAACGTTCAAATCTACAAAAATAAAAAACGACAAATACCTCAAAACCAATGTTTTATTCACGTTCAAATTGTGAACTATTGTCTTTTTTTGCAACATAAAGGACATTCCTGTGTTGGTACATAAATTATTTACTTACACAAGTTAAAACGAGATAAGAAATCCTAAAAAAAAAATAGAATCAGTTCCTGTATGTGAAAGAAGTTTAGACTTCTTGTAAAAAAAAAAAAAAAAAAACTCCCAAAGTGAAACAAAACAATTAACAAAACGATTAACAGAAACAAAAAGGGTTGCGAGGCTTTATCTACATTTGTTTATCTCTACACGACTTTAGGTTAATGAACGTTTTAAGTGGAATGAAAACCAGCTAACTTATTTTTTCTTCAGTCGCTTGGGATTCATTTCTTTAATGTAACATTTTAGCTGTACCTGTTAATCTGAAGCACGCGACATGAAGTGAACTTAAATCCACACTCGGTTTCTGGATGGATAGATTTCGATATCATCACAGTACAAAATGCACCGCAAGCGAAGGTGAATAAATTCCAACGCTCCGCTTCATCGACGGTGAGATTTTAATTGGGAACCGATCTGAATTTCTCCAGTAAAAGAGCAAAATTCAGACTCACGACAGGCACGTTGTTTCTAACGCAGGGAAGTCGCCATGCTGTGGCCCTTCTTTTCTTCGTTTTGTTTTACGGCGGTGGTTTGTGTGGATCATCGCCACACTCTGGTCTGGAGTATAAACTATCGCGTGTATCGCGTTCAAAACACTATAATAAAACATTGTTTCCCTCTTCAGTGTATAACAATCATTTATTTATTCATTTTCAATGCACTAATTCTGGTGAGAGTCGATTAATAAAATAAAAATATGAAAAATATGAAAAATATTAATAAAAAGAGAGGATTTGACAAACAAACATATCCTTGTGCTCCAAGGTAAAAACACTGGGGAAAATCAATCTGAAGGTTGGGGTTCAAAACCCAGGTTACCAGTGTCGGTCCTTGAGCCCTTAACCCACATTGCTTCAGGGATTTTGTGATTAACCCTGTGCTCACCTTGTATGTCGCTTTGGATAAAAGCATCTGCTTAATGACCAAATGTACAGTAAATAGGAAGGTACTGTAGTTCAACAAGACATAAGGGTGTGGTAGCTCAGTGGTCTGTCAATCTGGTTGTGGGTTCTAATTCCAGGTCCACTGAAGTTACCAATGTGGGTCCTTGAGCAACATCCTTACCCCTCATTGCTCCAGGGATGCTGTATGGCCAACACTGTGTTCTAAACCCAACCAAATTGGGATACTTGCAAGTTGCTTTGGATAAAAGTGAATGCTAAATGACCAAAGGTAATGTAATGTAGAATGCACAGTGTGTCGACTGTCCACAGCATTACAGCTCCAAATAACTTTTAGATGGTGCTTAGGAACAGAATGTTTTTAAGTAGATTTAAGAGAAGTCTTTGTCACTAAAGGTAATTATGTCTTCTCTGGAGGTTGCTCAAAATCCTAAATGTCAAATACTAACAGATTTAGCTATGGGTTGAATTAACAGTCATCTGGTCTATAGACTGTAATGACAAACAGCTAATCTAGAAGTTTTTGTGATGCATCATTATGTCCTGATGCATCATAATGACCCTAAAATTGGGTTCTTTATATTTAATGATGTCATACCTCTGTAAGGCCCTAGGGGCATCACATGAAAAGGCAAATGAGGAACAGCAAATTTACAGTTCTGAATGATTAGTGTATTTAAATAGACATTTTAAGTACATTTTATTTTAAGTTTAAACATAATAGACTGCTCTCCTGAAATAAATGATGTGTGATATTTACTATGTGCTGTTATGTTCTCTGTCATGGGGATTTGCCAAAATGATGTCAGGGAGATTTGGATAAAGGGTTTATTTAAAGTTAGTGTACCCAAATTTTCTAACTGACAGTGATAAGCATATGTTTGGTTTATTCAGATCAACAACGGGGCTGGACACTCTGACGAACCTGGAAAGTCCACATCTGACATAGTCCACTCTTTAGACAAAACTAAAGCCCCCGTCTGATTTGAAAGTCAAAGTGGACGGAAATACAGCGGCTATAAACACATATTAACCACAGAGGTTGCAGGCCTCTTTATCGCTTCTTACTATCTCAAGTTCAGTTTCTATCTTCGAAAAAGAATTAGGTCACATGAGACCAAACACCCTGTTTGTTCCATTAGAGAGAATTTCTTTAGAGCAAATGTCAGCTTTTTTGCAAATTATGAAGAAAAAGTGGAAGGAAGGAAAAGTGTCAAGAGAGAAATGAAAAGAGACACAGGGAGGGTTAAATGAAGTTTCTGTTCAGGAACGCCATCATAAATTTACCAATCCAAACCTCCTCTGGTTAGATCATGAAAGTCAAAGGTTTACTTAATCATCACATAAAGAAATATTGAGACCCTAAAACCTCTTTAACCACTTCCTCTTCCACCCACTCTTTTACAGTCTCTCCATCTGTCTCACTTCTTCATTCCTCCTTTCTCAACAAGGACATAGTAAATGACGTGACTAAGATTAAACCCTCTAATTAATAATTTATAAAGATTTCAATGAAAATAGGCACAAACTCCAGTGAATGAAATAGAGTCTGGATTGAAGAGATTTTGCTCTGTCAATAATTTTAAACTTTGAATCAGTAATAAATGCATGATTTATGGATCATAACTGAATCTTTATTCGTTCTTTTGTAGTTTTGTGTTGCATCATTAAATCCTTCATTTTAAACATTTGTTGTAGGTCAGACAAAGCTGAAATCAATCTAAATCTAAACAAGAATTAATGGTTCGCCATTGGTAGGTGTGAATAAATATTTCACCAGTAATAATTATAAACTTGTTTCCAAAACAAGCAAGTGATACTATAATGAATTGAACCTGATGGATACAAAAACTAAAAAAATGATGGTGGAATAAACAGGAATGTTCATGACAAAGTGGCAAAGATGATATTCTATAAATACCACAACTACTATGAAGATGTTTTTGCTCTGATGATTCTACAGTTTTCAACAACGTTTGAAAACAGACCCATACTTTGTCCTTTTGACATATTAAGAAATGTATATTCTGAGATGTGATCTTAAAGGTGCCCACTGATGGATTGGCGCCCTTTCCTGAGTGGGAAACAGATGCGTCCTGTATGGCGCATCTGCCCAGCTCCTGAGATATTCCCCCCAGGATGGGCATGGGACCCCCCCCCCCCCCCGTGACCCTAGTACAGGATAAAGTGGAAGGTAATGGATGGATGGATGATCTTAAAGCTAAATAAAAGAAAGGAAACATGAGGATGAAATCTTAAATTTTGCAGTATATTAGATATATGGGATATATAGGTAAAAATATTAGTAAATAGCTGGGGATTGAAAAAGTTTGAAATGAACTGTTTTTATTTCAAATTGACAGTAAAGATATATTTGTATATTTGTTATAAAATATATGTAATATATAATTAATATATTAATTAATAATATATAATTGACATAATACAATAATATATAACTAATAGTAATAATAAAAACAAGCAAGAGCCACTGTCCGAAAAAATAACAAAACCTCTCTTTTAATGCTGCCAGTTTATCATAATTGCTATAGATTTCTAAGGTATAATTCATGATTCTAAGACAATAATGATGATGATTATTCATACTTATTATACGTAAGCCGTCGTTACTAATTCTCTACATTATTGGATAAATTTTGTATTGCATCAATTCTTTGTAGTTCTGATTTAGGTCACACTCAAACACTTAAGTCACTATGGTTAGCAATTGGGGAACTCTATTAGAACTAGAGTGCCCTTTTGTCGCCTCTCGGTGTGGGTGTAAGAAGGCGCATAAAAGCCGGCAACGAGCCACTGCTCCACAAAATCCATCCAGGCGCAGAAACCCGGCGCACAATCCAGACGCTCGAAAAGCGCAATACCGAGGCGCGCGACAACAACACGCATCCAAACATCCAAACCTTCCACAAAATCCAACTGGACGCATCATAATCCACTCAGACCAGCCGAGTCACAGAAGTGCATCCAAGGTAAGAACGGTGCGTGTTTAAACAAGTGAATTTATTTGTAGGCTACTTTTGTTATAAAGACTACTGTACTGTTTAACCTTTATCAGGTGTGAAGTGGTCAGTAGTTTATACCTAAAGCCAAAAAAACGGGTAAAGTAAAAGCAAGTAAAACAAAATGTTAAAAAACTGGGACTAAAACAGAAGGCATTTTAATAGGCATTACGTACAAACCTTTCTTTTAGTAAAGCCACAACATGTACACAGATTATTATCAACATAAAATATTGTGAAACAGGATAACTATTTTAATAACTAAACATATTGTTTGAAGAACAGATAAAAACAGACCAATGCCTACATTTCCCAGGGTCTTTTAAACCTTATAGTGGTTATTGGACATGTTTTAAGTAGAAACTATTCATTCATTCATTATCTCCCGCTTTATCCTATATTAGGGTTGCGGGGGGATTCCCCATGCCCATCCAGGGGAGAACGTTTCGGGCGCTGAGCAGATAGACCCTTGACAGGACGCCAATCCATCGCTGGGCACACACTCACTCACACAGACACACTCTATATGGGGCAATTTGGAGAATTCAATTGACTTGATCCATGTTTTTGGACTGTGGGAGGAAACCCACGCGGACACGGGGAGAACATAAAAACTCCACCCAGATGGGTATTCGAACCGGGAATCCCTATTGCTGAGAGTAGAACATGCTATCCACTAAGCCACCATGCCGCCCAGGTAGAAACTAATGTTTTTTTTATTTCCTTGCTGTTTTCCCACAACACTGAATTCATTATTTATAAATTAGGATTTTGTACATTACACAAAAACTATGTAAAGATTTAAATATATAAACCTATGAAAAATGACACATATAAAGCATTAAGAGGAAATTTTCTATTTTGCACTTTTTTCTCTCTATTCTGTAGATGAGAACAGTTTTGACCTTGTGTCTTTACTTGTGCATCATGAGCTTCATGATGTCAGCTTCAGCTTTGAAACTAAATGCATTCCCTGAAAAATGTAAGGATATAATTTATTTCTTTGTTTGCTTTTTCCAAATCTGAAATACACACAAACACATATATACATAATATTATTATTTTTTTGCATGTAAAAAGTCTTGGCAGCAGCAAAATTCAAGCACTTGACATTAACCTGTAACACAAATTCTGAAGAGCCTGTGACATGGAAGCTGGATGACGATTTTTATGAAAAAAAAATAGGAAAGAATTTAATTATAGATAACCTTCAGGACGATTTAACTGGAAACTACACCTGCTTGGTCAATGAAGAAGTGGTGGATTATACTTACGTGCTTCTAGACGTGTCTCAACATGTTACAGGTGAAAACAAGCAAATGATATGTCTATATTTCAATCAGGTATTTTGAAAACAATATGCTATCATATTTTTTGTCATTTTTCAGGGTATCTGTGATCAAAACGCGATCACCAGCTTTTTTAAAACCTTTTAAAAATATTTTGTATTATATACTTAAAAGCAACAAAGTGTACATTTTGTTATTTAATAAAGTAGTACAACTAATTCAAGGTGTAAATTTTCAGATGATCGAATTTCTTGCAAGGCTGAAACATTTAACTGCACCTCCAGCATTTCCTGTTCATGGAAAGCAGCTGATTTTGACTATTTCAGACTTCGCAATAACAGGTAAAAATAATATAAGGACACAAAATTCAAAGGCTGTGTATGAACACTTTGTTTCAAATAAATTTAAACTGCTGTGTTTGTGTTGTAGGGAATATAACAACTGGGTGGGGCCTTGTGGTGAAAACCAGTTTCAATTGACACACTCCACTAATCCATTTGCGGAGGAGTCTAAGCCACTGGAGGTGGAAGGGGAAGCAGTGTCATCTTCTAAGCACTATTTTAAGACCAGAAAGAGTTTTTACCTCAGAGACATCAGTAAGTATCTATAGAGAGGAGAAGGAATTTGGATGTCATGGTAAATGTCATGTTTAAAACTTTCTTGTAGAAAAAGGAATTTCTTCTGGTTTCATGGCAGCATAAAATATAAAACATTTGCATTTATTACTGCTTTATATTAGGAAAACTAAAAATCATCAAAGAAGAAAACCATAGCAAACAATTAGGATCAATTAAAAATAATTCACATTTTCAGCCATTTAAAGTTCTATTTTCACTCTGATTTGAAGTTTGTTCTCTATGCAGTAAAACCTGGATTTCCTAAACTCACTCTAAAGAACAAGATGGTGTTTGTGGATCCACCAGACACATGGGCCATGCCTCTTAGCTACTATCCCCTTGAGAATGAAATTCAAATTATGAATTTTAAAAATCAGGTATTTGCACAATATTGTTTATTCATTCCTCATAAAACCCCTGTATCCTAAAATCTTTTTTTCCGGTTTATTTATAACCATCTCAGATACAGGGTTCTATAAAAGCTGGTGCCTTTTTTTTTATCTCTTCTAAGGTTTGAGACAAAATCTTGTTTTACACTGGAAGTTCTGTACCTGTGGAGCACCTCAGAAAAGGGTCTCCTAATAGTTCATTTTAACAGTTAAATGGCTAAACATTTTAAGCACAATTTTTAGAATATAGTCGTTCTGTCTAATGTCATATTATGATCTTAATGTCCCAGTATTTTTACTGTCACGTTTATCTATTTCTCTTGTTATGGAAAATTAGTTTGTACTTTAGTCCTAGTCTTTTGATGTATTAATGCATTTTGATGTGAATATTTTTTTTGCAGATTAAGACCATGCTTTTGGAAAGAAACAAGCCTGTACCAAAAGACAGCATGAAAGTGAGGGTTCGCTGCAGAGACTCAGTGCTTCTCTCCCAGTGGAGTGAATGGACCGGGTGGAAAAATGTATTTGAATAAATACAAAACTTCTTCCTATTATATTCATCCTCATTTTTCATTTTGTGCCCAAAAATCTCAGTGTTTAAACGTCTTAACTCTGTGTGTCATTATTTATTTTAATTTATTAAACTTATTAGGTGATTAAAATCCTTATTCTCTACTTGTTTTCCCTTCTTTTTGGCCTTGTAATAACAATTCTTTGATTTTGTATTGTCTAAAATGCAGATTTATAACACATTTAAATCTAAATATTAGAGGTTACACTGCGATGATATGTACATAAAAATGGCTTGTGATGGACACTGCAGTCCATAACAGAGTTCTTGTTTACCATTAGTAATTATATATTCTGTAGTATTACGAATAGATATATCATCTTTCTATTAAATTTAAAAACCGAATCAAAAGTTTTCTGACTAACTTTGCCAGTGTGCACAGAGTTAATAGAGCTAATTTGCTTCAAGTGCCTTTAAGTGCCTTCACATTCTGCTTCTTACAATTGAAAATAAGAAAGTGATTTCATAGTAAAATACAAAGAGCGATTGTTCATGTGAATGTATCTTTGGTCAGTCAGGTAGAAACACATTTCTTTGTGTCCATAGGTTCTTAAGGGCCAGTCAAAAAAAAACAAGGATGGAAAGAAAAAAAAGCATCTTCCATGTACTAAGTAAAGCCACTGCTGTGTGCACTTCACAAGACTTTTCTTTCTTCTAGTAAGTTTTTAACTTTTACTTCAGTCACCTTGACTGTGTGATTTATCTTCAGCCTAATTTAGTAGATGTGGTTAATAAACTCTGACTCTGCATTGCATTAGTGTTGGTGTGAAGTAATGTGTCACTGAGTGAATGAATGGATTATTGTTGTACATTAGCTGATCAGCAGACAGACATAGCAATGTTTTTCCAGTTCAGCAAGAATCTACACAACCAGCTTTTAGGTGGTGTATATTTTATCTTGCTGATGCATTTGTCAATTTATTTAAGATATTGTTCGATGTTTTCTCTTTTTATAATTTATCTCTCATTATCAGTGAGGGGTGGCACAGTGGCTTAGTGGTTAGTACGTTCACCTCTCAGCGCTAGGGATTCCCAGTTTGAATCCCCATCTGGGTCGAGTTTCCATGTTCTCCCCATGTCCATGTGAGTTTCCTCCGGGTTCTCCTGTTTCCTCCCACAGTCCAAAAACATGGATCAAGTCAATTGAATTCTCCAAATTGCCCCATATAGAGTGTGTATGCGTGCGTGCCTGTGTGAGTGAGTGTGTGCCCAGCGATAGATTGGCGCCCTGTCCTGGGTGTATCTGCCCAGCGCCCGAAACGTTCTTCCCTAGATGGGCATAGGAAACCTCACCGCGACCCTAATAAAGATAAAGCGGGAGATAATGAATGAATTATCAGTGAGCATCCTGTAGAACCAAATAATGTTTCCTCTTTTATTAGAACTGCATACATTTTTTAAATATATGACACACTACCTCGGATTAAAGCGGCTGCGCTTTAACGCGCTGAAGGGAGCAAGGCACGCAGGTAGCAGAATATCAGGGTTCATTAAAAGTGTAGTGACACCAAACAGCATAGAGGTACAACCCGACGAGTGAACATAAAATAAACGACGTGCACCGAGGACGGGGAACACAGGAAATAAATACAAAAAAACATCCGACCACGTGCATCAAACAAACTAATGAAACAGAAGAGCTAATTAACTAAAACAACCTGGAATGACAGTTAATTGACTCGAATCAAGGGTAACAAAAGAACAGAAACAGAAAAGCAGGTGCCCTAGGCACCTGTTACAATATACAATATGTAAGAAACACATTCATTCATTCATTCATTATCTCCCGCTTATCCTCTATTAGGGTCGCGGTGGGGTTCCCCATGCCCATCCAGGGGAGAACGTTTCGGGCGCTGGGCAGATACACCCAGGACAGGGCGCCAATCCATCGCTGGGCACACACTCACTCACACAGACACACTCTATAAGGGGCAATTTTGAGAATTCAAATAACTTGATCCATGTTTTTGGACTGTGGGAGGAAACCGGAGAACCCGGAGGACATGCAGACATGGGGAGAACATGGAAACTCCACCCAGATGGGGATTCGAACCGAGAATCCCTAGCGCTGAGAGGCGAACGTGCTAACCACTAAGCCACCGTGCCGCCCTGTAAAAAAACAACTGTATTAAATTCACTATGCTTCTAGAGTGGGGTTATAACTTGCACCATTAAAGAAAGTCTTACATTTCAGGTAATGTCTGATCATTACCTTACATTTCAGGTAATGTCTGATCATTACCTTACATTTGAGGTAATGTTTGATCATTACCCTACATTTGAGGTAATGTTTGATCATTACCTTGTGTGCCCACTTGCTGTTTCATGTTTGATTAAAAACAAAACAATCGCTTCAGTTTTCAGTATAATTGTTGGGTTAAAGGTCATGGGACACCAGACAGACCTTTTTAGCTTTCAGATTTAGCTTTTTTATCCTTGTTTACAGTTTTTCCTTAATACACTCTAAAACACTTTAAAGCTTTTTAAGCACTTTTTAAGCACAGCCAAGTGCTGACATACTATTACATTCTTTCTCTCTCTCTCTCTCTCTCTCTCTCTCTCTCTCTCTCTCGCTCTCTCTCTCTTTAGACAGATAGATAGATAGACAGACAGACAGACAGACAGACAGACAGACAGACAGACAGATAGATAGATAGATAGATAGATAGATAGATAGATAGATAGATAGATAGATAGATAGATAGATAGATAGATAGATAGATAGATAGATAGATAGATAGATAGATAGATAGATAGATAGATAGATTTGTTAAGTATATTTTTATTTCCTGATGTTAAAGTGATTTATCGCAGCTTTTTGAGACTGCACTTGTATGTGTATCTGGTGGTTGCCAAAAAAATAGATGCAAAAGTAAATATTTAATGTTTAAAAAATGTTTTATTAATGGCCCTTAATGCTGGATTCCTCTCTCACTTGTTCAGAGCTCTGTGTCCCGGCAGCTCTCCGTCTCTTGCTCCATGTCAGCAGACTCTTGAACATAAAAATCACTAGTGATGCTTGATTTCAGTTGTCATTGCAATTGTTCTGTTTCTTGATAGATCAGCAGTGACTTGATCAGCAGTGACAAACTGCCAATGGTTGCATTCCTGTTTAGCGTTTTGGGAGTCAAGGAAGGTGTGAGCAGTGAGCTCATATTCTTTCTCAAATAAAGTCCTACACACACACACACACACACACACACACACACACACACACACACACACACAAACACTCGTATCAGCATTGTGATAAGTGGTAAAGTGATTTCTTTTGCCTACTGTGCTTTATACCCACGGAAATTTGTCCTCCACATTTAACCCATCCATGCATTGAAACACAAACATATACACACACTGAGTGAAGTGAGCACATGTTTCTGGGGTGGTCGGCAGCCTTGTACACGACACCCAGGGAGCAATTGGGGTTAGGTTCCTTGCTCAAGGGCACTTTAGCCATTGTAGTTGGTAGGACCGAGAATTGAATCTTGAACCTTCAAGTCACAGGACTGGTTCCTTTACCACAAGCCTACAACTGCCCCATTGTTATTAAATAATCTGCTGAAGTGTAATAATGTTATTATAATGTGTCTCTATGTCATTTTCCACTAATGCACTTCAGTAAAGAAAATTATAAATAAAGCAAAAAACAATTCTTGGCAGGGGGGATAAGCATTTATCTTTGTAAAGTTGGTAACCCCAGGCTTTTTAAACTCTGGTATTCTTTTTACAGACCCAAAACATGCTATAAAGTTTAATTTAAAATACTAAAGTGTGAATTTCTGTGTAAATGTGTTTGTCTGCTCTGCAATAGACCCTTTTATTTTTTGCAATTAATTTAAACACCTTATGGTTCCTTATAATACAGAATCATCCTGTATTAAAAATCTATTTACTCAAATCAATAATGGTCATGACCTGTATAATATTTATGAATATGTCCTCTAGAAATAAAACTCAAAAAATAATTTCAGTGTTGAGATGACTTCTGTTCAGTGAAAATTTCACACATTTGATAGAAAGAGGTTTATAAAAAGCGTATAGGAATTTGATAATCAGGTGTATGCTTAAAAATAATCCTCAATTATAGCCAAGGTTTAAAATATCTTTTTTCTAAAAAGAAGCAAACTTGAATGACTTTTAAGTGGAAGTTTCGTTCTTTTCGTTAGTTAAATGAATTACATTTCCAAGACAGCAAAATAAACCAGTTCCTTAAATGTTCAGACCTGGTTCTTCTATTGTACTCTCACTTATCCACATTTATTTTTGTAAGTTGAAATACACATAAGACTTGGACAAATCCTGTAAATTCCTTATTTTCCACATTTGCATCATCATATTCGTAAGCGAAATCTATGATTCAACAGGAAAGGGGGAAGAAATAAAAATAACTGGACTTTCGTTCCGTGACAACATATACGGTAGATACTCTCGAGCTTTGAAGTGCATTGTTGTGAACTCATCATCGTGGTGGCTTTACTCACCGCTCCTGCGAAACCTGCTGCAGATCTCCACACAAAGTTCTGAGCAAAGCGGAGTCTCTCCATCCACGCTCAACCACAAACCGCAGAAAGAGGAAGTTTGCTTCAGGAACTCGTGTGTGTTTGCATATGGCTTTCAATGACTGAGTTCATTCACTCGTGGAAATAAAATCAAACACGTGTAAAACATTTACCTCGTGATCAGGGGCGTTTTTAGGATTTAGAATCATCAGGGGCTGTAGCCCAGATACTCAGCCACAGAGCTTAGAAGCACAAACAGCTGACAGTGACTCGATCCTTTGGTCCCGCTGCTGGAGGAGAGGCTGCAGAGTCTGCTCTCATCTGATCCAGGGCTACTGACAAAACAACCGAAAGCTCAGCTCTAACGACGCGCCTGCTGTGATAACCATCGCATTTCTGACACAGGGCTGCAAGCCGCAGGCTTCGACCACCAGACAGAGTCCCTTAAGTTTGGGTTCGTGGTTAGCGCTTGGTGTGACGTCACGTTGTCGTGGTCAGTTATGATGCTGAGGACGCAGGCGTCACTCGGTTCAGACCGCAGTCTTGTGGGGTTTTACCAGCATGACTGTATCACCATTACCCAAGAGTTTGACACGTCGTTTGACACAGACAGAGCTACCTGGAACATTATCAGATGTCTTTAAAAAACTTAATCTGGGAACAAAACTTTAGACAACTCCCTGCTGCTCCACTCGAATTTCATGTTGTACTTTATATATTTTTATTGAATAAAGTTTAACACGTCCTCCAACAAACTTCTGCACATTTTACAGAACATTAATTTACTCAATTCAGCATATAAACAGTGTCCATTACAAAAATAATGGAAAAGTTAATATTATAATTACACTGATGATTTAAACTAAATTCGAGAAAACAGATTAAAAACATATATTCAAATAGAATGTGTTAACTTGTGTATTTTTTATGGGTGTCAAATATTATTTAATCAAATAATCAATAATCATCAAAAGGAATATGGCAGTAAATGATTAAAGGCGCCTTTAAAGCTTTGGCTATTTATAATAACCTGCTGGTTTTAGGATGTTTTGCTGTTTTTTGAGCTGTCAGTTCTCCTCTGGCTTTTCCTCATTTTGTCCTATAGAGATACAAGGAGCAGAATCAAGGGAATAACTCACCTTTATATAATCTTAAATTTAAAATTTTCATGAAAAAAGGAGACAAAATGATATCTGACCGAACCTCCTTCAGAGTGATGTCTTCTCTCCAGTTTCCCACCCGAACCCGGGCTGTGTCTGAGCGCGCGGTGGACGTCGTAGCGCGTTTATTATCACATAAAAAGCGAAGTAAAGAAGACGAATCGAGGATGTTTGGCAGTCTGTGTTATAGATGTTTAATAGATGGTGTAATGGCTCTATAGATCGCTGTTATATCTGGTATCAGTTTATAAAACAAGTCGTAAACTCGCTCTGCCGATCTGTTTACACGTCTCCATGGTAACAAGTCTAAAGGAAGAGACTGAAATCAAAGGAACATGCGGGACAGATTATTTAATTTCATTTAAAATAATAATAATAATAATAATAATAATAATAATAATAATAATAATAATAATAAGGGGGGGGGGGGGGGGGGGGGGGGGGGGGGGGGGGGGGGGGGGGGGGGGGGGGGGGGGGGGGGGGGGGGGGGGGGGGGGGGGGGGGGGGGGGGGGGGGGGCTCCGGGTTCTCCGGTTTCCTCCCACAGTCCAAAAACATGGAACAAGTTAATTGAATTCTCAAAATTGCCCCCTATAGTGTGTGTCTGTGTGAGTGAGTGTGTGCCCAGCGATGGATTGGCGCCCTGTCCTGGGTCTATCTGCCCAGCGCCCGAGATGTTCTCCCCTGGATGGGCATGGGGAACCCCACCGCGACCCTAATAGAGGATAAGCGGAAGATAATGAATGAATGAATGAATAATAATAATAAGTATGATTATTATTTTTATTATTTTTATTATTATTATTATTATTATTATTATTATTATTATTATTATTATTATTATTATTATTATTGTTTATCTTCTACTTCTTATTAATAATAACCAATTGATAATAAACTAAATAATAATAATAAAAAGAAGAAGATGGTGTGGTAGCTCAGCTTTGTTAGGGCAAAGCGCTATATAAATAAAATAACTTGGGCCATCAATCTGAAGGTTGGGGGTTCAAATCCCAGGTCCACTGAAGTTACTAGTGTGGGTCCTTGACAAAAGCCCTTAACCCCCATTGCTCCAGGGATGTTGATGAATATATATGAATGAAAAAAGAAGAAGATTCCTGCATCACTTTATGTGTTTAGTTAAAAGAAGCAGAAAGGGTAAGCGAGAGTGCACCAGAGAGAAAACATGAGAAAGGGGCAATGGTTGGAGAGAGTGAGAGCGAGACGGAGAGCAAGAGAGCGAGCTGCTAAGTGATGGTAAGTGCCTCTTTGTCAATAACGGAACTACAGGTCATAAGTAGATAAGAGATGTTTATGAAAGCTGAGTTCTGAAATATTAAAACCGACAGGAAGAAAAAAGTTGCAGCTTAGTAAAGAGTTGTAGCTCAGGTTACGTACTAAGGGAACCGACTTACAAATGATCCTGTACCACTAACCAAACCAAGATTCAACAATAAAGTACCTGTTTATATTTATCAGTAACCTGTTACTTACTTTGAAATAAAAAAATAGTCAAAACATTTTAGCTACAATTATATTATTCTTGTAAGTTTCTTGTTTCACTTGCTTTTGGAACTTTTTTTGGCCTAATTTCATATAATGCATGCTTACATGGACCTCACATTTATAGTATAGTATGTATAATCCTGTCCTGACATTTTCTTGTTAATCGTTTATTTTCAGAAACCGATTTATAGACATTGATTTAAAAAATATATAGCCATTTATTTATACATTAGTCAATAACATTGAAACATGATGTTCTAAATTGTACAGTACTTGACACTTATGCAGAAAGAGTGGATATATATTCATTCATTCATTCATTCATTCATTATCTTCCGCTTATCCACTATTAGGGTCGCGGTGGGGTTCCCCATGCCCATCCAGGGGAGAACATCTCGGGCACTGGGCAGATAGACCCAGGACAGGGCGCCAATCCATCGCTGGGCACACACTCACTCACACATACACACTTTAAATTGGGCAATTTTGAGAATTCAATTAACTTGATCCATGTTTTTGGACTGTGGGAAGAAACCGGAGAACCCGGAGGAAACCCACGCAGACACGGGGAGAACATGGAAACTCCACCCAGATGGGGATTCGAACCGGGAATCCCTAGCGCTGAGAGGCGAATGTGCTAACCACTAAGCCACCGTGCCGCCGTGGATATATATATATATATATATATATATATATATATATATAAATTTGTTTCGAAACACTTAGGTTTCCTTATATTATTCAAATAAACTAGTGATAGACTTCAAAATAAGAATCAGCCTATCTTGAATTTTTTTCTTTTTGTATTTGTTAAAACATAAAACATTACAATGTACTGACAGCAAAGATTTATTTTATTTCCCGAGTCCTTCAGGTTGTTAAGTTGTATTATTATTCAGATGCTATTTGTTAGTTGTGCAAGAGCTACATTTGGTGGTGGAATCTAGTGTAGTATGAGCAGCTCTTTGAGAGGAATGTGTAAAAAATTGCAAATGGTTGAATATCATCCATGAGAATTTCTATTAATCTGCCTTAGATGTTTTAGTTTCTCTGAATGTCTGCACTTTTTCAAATATATGTACCCTTTTTCCTTAAAATGTTAAAAATATAAATCATTTACATGAAAAGACACTAATGAAGATGTGTCAACATAAGTAGTTATAATAAAATGTCATAATTAAATCACAGATCTGAACGGCTGATGTTTAAGAAAAATAATTATAAAGAGATTTTCTAAATCCTCTGGGGTGATTCTCACTCCACTATTCTGAGGCAAAATTTGAGGCAGAAATAATAAATCAGCTTTTTGACAGAATTGGAATTCCTTCAGGTTAAAAAAGAGGGTGAATGTTTTCATCACTCCCCCACCTCTGCATCCTCAGCCTTTCAGCTGACCATCAAAGCCCATTATGCTACTTTGCAGTGTGTATGCATGTTTGTGTGTGTGTGTATTTGTGTGTTGTCATTGATCCTCTATATCCATTAAACATCCCAGTGGACTCATTATGGTGAAAATTCAGTTTCTACAAAACAAGAAGGTGCAATGAGATGTCAGCCAAATACAGAATATATTCCTAAGTGTTTCAGGAATTTTGGGATTTAGAATAACAATGTAATCTGCAATTTTTGTGAATTCTTGGACACACCGATATCATTAATTTACTTTTTATTTTGTCCTGCTAGCGCCAATGTTATTATTTAGATTGATTTGGATGTGAGAAAGGCTGGGGCTGCTGACTAAATTTATCTAAAATATAACTGGGCTGCAGGTAAAATATGACTCAATCTTTTACAAATATGCAAAAAGAAACAAAATACACAGCACAGCATATTTGATTTGCATGGTAAATAATGGAGAAAGTTGCTTTGACTATGAAAAAATAATTGAATTGCATTAATTGAGCCAACAAGATTTGGTTTAGGGTTAAGAAAATGTGTTAATAAATTATTGTTAACACTAGCTAAAAATGTGTATGTTTGTGTGTTTCAGGTAAGGGATTCCCCTTTTATTAGCAGTGCGCCTGTGTGTCTCACCTAAATTGCTTTTGAATCAAATTATAATAATGGGAAGCTTCACGGCTGACTTTAAAAGATTTGTTTGTGAGTGTTGTTGCACATGAGATGATCTGCTTGACAGCTGGTTAATAATATATCAACTTTTAATTTTTTTATTTCAAAGAAACCAAATCTATTAACATGTGGGTATTTTTGTTATATTTTCTGTCATGCTTTTTTATTTCTATTTTTTTAGAATACCTTTTAGATTAGTAAAAATTATTTTATTTTTTAAGTCTATGTTTGTCAAATCTGTAATGTTTTCCCAATGTTAAATTAAAGGATACAATGTCTGTCTTACTAGGTAATTTACACTAATGTAAGGCTAATGTACTCTAAAGGTACACATAGACAGAAAGCTGTTAAACACAGGAAATAACCAAATTAAAATTAGGCCACAATGTTAATCATTATAAAATATCAGGGTTCTATATGAGAGTATTTATTTTTTCATGCTTCATATAATTTATTTTTAGTCAATTTTCTGTTTACTGGTGAAAATGTATTCACTGAAAAGCATTAACAGACTTTATATTTCTAATGTAGTAAACTGTGCATGCTTCAAACTCTAACCTTTAAAACATTTTTAATCTTTAATTTACAATTCAAAAGTTTGGAATCACACACTGAATTCTTTTCTTTACATTTTTAGACCAAAAGTAACATTGTTTTTATGATTAAAATTCACTTTAATTTAAATCAATAGGTTTTTATACAATTATTAAACACAATATTATTACAAGTTATACAATAATTGTATATGTAATATTGTAAGTGTAAGGTTAAATTAAATAAAAATGTGAATTTTACGATGTATTTATATTTGGTATGTTCTTCATTTGCTGTAATGACATGGTTCACTTGAGCTGCATGATGGCATCTTCAGCAGAGTGGCAGGAGGTTTGCACAAAACTGAATTTGCTAAATCTGTTGACTTTGATTGTAAAATAAAATACTTAAATCCAGATAAACATTTTATTACTTTTGTTCTATTTAACATCACTACAACTTTGACTATTTCTATTTATTTTCAGAAAGAGTACAATTCTGAATGATTCCAAACCTTTGAACACTGTGTGTGCATTTTGACGTGTGTAAATTTCATGCAGTACATATGGGAATAACAATAATGAGGATGAGGATGACTGTGGCAGTGATGCTAATAGCAGTGACGCGATAGCTCTGGGTCCTGGTACAACGTGTGAGGGACTGGGAGCGTCGCAGAAGAGTGTCAGACACAGGAGTGTAAACCTCATCTGTCCAGAAATCCATTGATTCATGGGTCTGAAAAAACAAACCAGTTATTAATATTTTTCACACTCACAGGGCTAAAGAACATAATGCAGAACGGAATAAATGGACAGAAAGATGAGTAATGTGACAAAAACCTCTGCCTTGATTTATATCATCATTGTCAATGAACTGATTAAACCTTATACCTCTATCATTCTGGGATCATTGTTCTTACCTGGAGATCAAGGGGTGCAAGCTCAGACTGGCTCCAGGAAACTTTATGGCGATCAGTTTGGAGCAAGCTGGACTTCTGCATTGAGCTTTGCATTGTAGATCTGTCAAGAATAGGAACAGAATTCTTTCTTTCCTGGACAGGATCTACAGACAGCTCCACCTGTTGATTGACCTGTGATAAGCGTGGAGGATGACATGTTCTGGTAAAACTCATTACTCATTACAATATGATCCAATATGTAGAGATGCCAACCTGAGGAGAGTGCAGAATATGATGCTCCTTACAGTAGGTAACGCTCCATTTGCGATGCTGTTCAGAACCACTGCTCTCTGTGTGGCTCTTGGAAGAATGATGAGTGAATAAACCTCTGCGTCTTTCTGCAGCTCCCTCATCTCCCTCTAAGCATGAATTGGAACCCAGGTCTCCTTTCTGCTCTGTGCCTGGTGGGTGTCCATTTCTTGCGGGTAATGGCTCTGAGTGTGTGTGTACAAGCTGACCTCTTTGCTCAAGCCGGTGCAGTGTCGCAATGACTAGGGCTAACTGCTCCCGCAGCTCTGAAATTGGCTCCAGGCGCTGTTCAAGCTCTGAGACTCGTTGTAGAAGCCGTCCCACACCCCATCGCACGCCTTCCTCGGGTCCCTCGAGAGAGTGGAAAAGACGTCGAAGTTTTCCCAATCGCTCCCGTCTCTCTGGCAAGCCAGAGCTGCCCCCTTCTTGAGGTCCTCCAGCTTCTCCTGGTAGCACAGCCATAGAGCCACACATGCTAATGTCATCAAGAAAGCGGAAGATAACACTGATATCGTCGCCATCGATGTCTGTGTTATCAATCGACAGTTTGTCACTGAGCAGAAGGCTCCTAAGAGCTCGTCGATCTCCCAGATCTGTTTGCGTGCCCACGCTCACCAGGCCATCGGCATTGGGTGACCAGTCGTACCAGGCATCCAAACTCAGGCCACTTAAACGTTTTAGGGTGTCACGTACCGACCTGATAATCATCGGGTCAAAACCCGGAATATCAAAGCTATTACCCTCAAAACTGAGTTTAGTAAATCCTGGTTTAGTCAGGCCTGATTTGTCCAAGGCAGACTTTTCTGATCTTGGCCTCTGGGGTTTCTTTTGTTCAAGTCCAGAGTTGTCAGCTGCTTCTGTGTCGATATCCAGACTGTAGCTCTTGCCCATCATGGCTGGACTTGCGTGGGTTCTTTCTATCACTGTAGGTCCGAAGTAGGTGGAACTCTGAAGGTCATCCAGACTCTTATGTTTTTGTAAAAATGAGTTCTGTGCATCAGGGGATGAATCTGAGACAGGAGTCTGTATGTTCAAGGCATTTCCTGCATTTTCAGCCTGTGTTAGGATGGATGAATGGTTCGTATCCATCTGAGCATTTGAGTCATTAGAATATAGCAAAGAATCAGCATAAGGGTTTTTGCAGGTGTTAAAATGGTCATGGTCAACCTCTTCTGGACTTCGCTCCAATTGATCATTGCTCTCTCCTGGGAGCAAAGGCAACAGGTTGTGGAATTCCCCTTTAAAGACTTTCCTCTTGTGAGCACAGATGCCAGAACTGTTCACATCTTGATCGACTCTTGGATCCTTTCCAGTTGACACTTGATTCCTTATGGAGCCAGTGGGAATGTCCAGAGAGTGAGCTTTCTGCATGCTTTGTTGAGATTGTGTGTGCGCGCCACAGTGTGTGTGAATGTATACCTCCGTGTTTTGACTGATCAGCTTCTCAGTGGAGTCTTCATCTCTACAGCCTGGAGCTATAGCCCCACCCCGGTCTTGCAACCAATGGCAGCGTGCGTGATCCTGACCACAGGCTAAGCAGGAGGTCACTGAGTTGCCAGTGGGAGGGTGTGAGGAGGGCAGGCGGGTGGGAGTGAGCAGGTTGAACAGTGAGACGATGTCTGCAGCTGCAGAGAGCCGGTTGCTGCAGGGAAGGTGCAGCCTTTCGCGGAACAGAGTGGCCGGGAAGCAGGGGTCACGGCATGCGGTGGAATACAACAGACTCCGCAACTCCAAAAGTGGGTGCAGATCGTAGCGTCCACTTAAGTAAACACACACATCTGCATAGGAGACGCGTGCACGACATGTACCCAGCACCTCCAGGATCTCAAGAAGAACCAGAGCATCATCAGCACTGTCTGACATAACTGCAGCAAATTTGCACAACCTTTCAGTGCCACTTAAACCAACATTATAGCAAAGCAACACAAGCACTAAGCACCCATTTCCCAACCCTTAATTTAAAAAAAAATTAGAAAGCATTACCAGACCTAATGACCTACCTACCCAACATACATCCTCCAATTTGCTTTGAATAATCGGTCACTACCTGAAGGAACCCAGTCAAATTTGCTTGACTTTAAATTTTCTTAAAGATTCCTGTAGATAAAACAGTAGCAGCCCAGCTCCTAAAAAATGCAGTTACCTCTGTAAAGCTGAAAATCAAGTACATCACTGCAGAGCACTGACCTTATTCTGAGCCTTAAAATAGCCACTTCCCTGGCAGCACAGGAGAGAGGCACATGTTTAGAGTGATGTGCAATTATAGCTGGAAACAGCTGGGAATGATGTCATCATCATCATCATCATCATCATGTCAATGCACCATGCCTGCTAAAGAGCCCATTCAGACAAAGCTGAAGAAGTGGGAAATCTGGAAATGAGTGAGAAGCAGAAGAAACAGAAAAACTGAACACCTATGCCATCTATCGACAGAAGCCACTTCCACAGAAACACTGTTTTTTATTTTGAAATTGTGTCTTTTTTTCATTTATTTTGCTTTACTATCACTTTGTGTCTTTATTGCATTATGTACAACATGAACATTGGAGTCACTACTGCAACACAGCAAAACACATCAGAACTCTATAAAGTAATCAGCACCATAAAGCTACAATGTTGATAAAGACCAGGAGATAATGGTTGTCATTAGATAAAAGAGAACATACCAAATACTAAACAATCTTAAGCTCTTATTGTGGGATTTAATAATGAAAAATTGAGAAAAGAAACGCAAAATAAAAGCATTCGACTACTGATATTAGACTATAAACCTCATCTGTAGCTGTACTATAATTACACTTGCCCTTTTCAGCCATTTATTATTAGTTATATTCAGAAATTTTGACTTGATTTCAGTGTCCTTGACAAAAGTAAAACACTTAAACTTCAACACTGAGCAACATGGGGAGGCAGCAGTGTTCAGATACCAGGTTTATATTCATACAACTCAACTGAGCAAAAATATATTAAACAATAATCATCTATCAATTCAGAAATAAAGATGATGCATTTAATATATTTAATTATTTTTAGGTGAAAACAAGTTAATAAAAACAGAAAGCCTTTGTATTATACTGAAGAAAATTGTAGACTAAAAGCCTTTTCACTACAGTTCCTTCCAGACGGAGGCTGATCGCCCATCTTTTTGTAAATCTGCCACCATCTTGTGGTTAGAAGTTGGAATAAGAAAGGTTCTAATGTGGACGTGTTACTGATGGTATAGATACTTCTAAAATAAACTGTAAGTTGTTTTAGACAATTTATGGCCAAATATAAGCTTTTTACATTTATGAAAAATATATAAATATTTTATATTTTAATTATAATTAACAGGGCATCACGGTGGCTTAGTGGTTAGTGTGTTTGCCTCTCAGCGCTAGGGATTCCCGGTTCGAATCCCAATCTGGGTGGAGTTTCCAAGCCCTCGCCGTGTCCGCGTGAGTTTCCTTCGGGTTCTCCGGTTTCCTCCCACAGTCCAAAAACATGGAGGTCAATTGTGGTCAATTGTATTCTTCAAATTACCCCATATAAAGTGTGCAGAAACAAGGAGGTGAAACTAATAAAGTGCCCTGTGAGTGTATTTATTAGAATCATCGCTGACATATAATGTTTTAACCTCAGAGTTCATTCAATTATTTTATACCAGTTGTATTATGCAATGTAAACGCTTAAAATGTTTTCACAGTACATATGTCAAACTTTAGTATCCTGACTGTTAGACCACAGGAAAAAGGGTGTGTGTGATTAGATACAATGTGGGTGTGCATCCATCAAGGATTTGATGCATTTATTAACCTCCAGTGGTTTTTTTCTTGATTGCTTGTTTGGACTTGCCAGTGAGTCACTGTGTCCCTTGTTAATGAGATAAATAAAAAAGAATCTGTGAGTAAGTGAGAATGAAATAATAATCTGATATGATTTTAAGGGGGAAAGTACAACAATAAACAAGATTTAGGGACTGTGAGAAATTGCAGGTCTAAACAGAACTGAAACTATGTACAAACATTTATTTGTGTCTTTCCTGCCTTTTTAAGCCCCATGATGGAAAATAAAAAAAAAAAAATCAGTTTTAGAATAAATGGAACAAAAATATGATGAAACAGGAAACTGGCATGGAGTAACTGTCACTAAGACCAAAAAGTAACAAAGTTGAATTAGAAACCAATAACATAGCAGCAGGCCTTAATATATTTTTTGAAATTAACTGATTTCATATTTACATAATTGTGGTTTGAATACATCAGGAGGGAACAATTTGATTGACAATGACTCCAGTGTCCCCAGTTCACAAAGCAAGGTCCGAAAAAGACATGATAGAGTGCGAGCCCTAATATTTATCCCATCCAACGTTTTGGAACAAACCTCAGCTTTTTTCTCAGTTTGTGACCCAGGATAACCTTAAGTCTGAAATGTTTTTAAATCGAGTAGAAAACCAACCCAGTAGAAAGCTGTAATGTGTAGATGTCCAAATACTTTAATTCAAATAGTGTATTTAATTAACTTTAAAATTGTAAAAAAAATTCAAAAATACTAAATGTGTAAAAGTAGTCAAGTTCAGTTGAACTCCTAAAGAGTATTATTCTTTTAATGATTGGTGAGATTGTTGGTGATGCAGGAAATTAAATAATAATAATTCACAAATAATATTTTATATAAATCTTTTTTTTCTTTATTAAGATGTCATTTTAAGGCAACGTACATATGTCATTATAAGTTTATGAAGAACAAGAAAAGGTTTTCTCTATTGCATCAGTGTGAATAGCTGAAGTCTGGAATATTTATTTTAAAAATGTGATAGTTAAGCCAATGATGGACTTTAAGTACACAAGCACAACATTCACGATTAGAATAACAGAACATTATTTACAATATGCAGTGTGATATTTAACATGTCCTGGCACCTCAGCTGAGCTGGTATGTGAGTGAACTCTAAACAGCAGTCAAAATGGAAAACAAGGAAGGAAGTTGATTTGGACACAAAAGATGTGGAGAAACAATATTCTAAATTATTTGAAAAACTTTAAGATAATGCTTATAGACCCTGAATACAAGAGATTGGATAATAAAGATAATAATAAATAAATAAACTACATCTACCTTCCAGATTAAAAAAGTACACTGCAAAATAAACAAAAAATTTGCTTTTGTAAGATTCTTAAATAAAATTTTGCTTAATATTGGTTGCTGTTTGTGCTGTTCTGATGTTGTAACATGTCTAAAGTGTCAAATAATTTAGAAAAAAATGTTTGGATTACAAAATAAAAACCTCGATCAACCAACAGTCTGGCGTCATAGCAGTAATTAAGGGAAAGCATTTTAAAACAAGATTAATCTACATTTCCTGAATCTTGAGTGAGGTTCTGATTAAGTTACACTTGTATGATTTAACAACATTTTAACCTAAATTCCATTCACTGATTAACAGACAAACAAAAATTAATCACTACTCCACTGTTTTAATGCATTAAAATTATTACAAACAGAACTAATCGTGATAATAAACGACTAAGGTTTGAGACATGTTGAGAATGGTGAAAGGGTGGAGAGGTGGCTTAGTGGTTATCACGTTCGCCTTTCAGCGCTGGGGATTCCCAGTTTGAATCCCACTTTGGGTGGAGTTTCCATGTTCTCCCCGTGTCTATGTGGGTTTCCTCCAAGTTTTCCGGTTCTTTCCCACAGTCCAAAAACATGGATGCTCCAAATTGCCCCATATAGAGTGTGTTTGTGTCTGTGTGTGTGTCTGTGTGAATGAGGAACAACCCCCCCCCCCCCCCGAAACTACTAAGATTAAGCAGAAGATAATTAATGGATGGATAGATGGATAAATGGATGGAGAAGGGTGAAAGAATTGTGCTGATAAAATAATAAAGCACAAATAACGCACCATCTTTGATCGAATTACCATCAAATTACAATCACTGAAAACTTAAAAAATTTTAATATCACAAGTAAAACATCAAATTTCACAAACATTGATTAAAACTCCAACATATAAATAACTATGAAGTACAAATTTATAGTCTCATGGGTTTGACCATCAGCCTACCAACCTAGACTTTGAACTAGCTGCGCAGTTAAACTGTAAAAAAGAGACTTTTTTTACATTCAGAGTAAAGCAGTATCTGCACTAGTGACTCTCGGAGAACCGAAGGGGCTCAAAGCAGATGAAGTTAGCATTAGTGCGTTTGGACAGAGAGATCATGCAACATGAATACAGCAGTGTTCCAGGGAAGCTTCACACGATCTCCTGAGTCTTCCTGATGGCACAGTACAGCATCATACTGAAGACCATGCCTAAGATCTAAAAATAAAGAAATACATCAGCACTGCCATTTCAAAAGCTTTGGCTTCATGGTTCTAATCCTGATGAGTTTTACCATGATCACACCAATTCCAATCCCAACTCCTCCAATAATATGCAGTTTTGATGTCAAAAATTTCTCAATAGCATCAGGGCAGCTCTGAAATAAACATATTTATTTATTTGTTAACTATATAACAATAAAAATTAAAAGTAAATTATTTTAGATATAAACATTTACCCTGGTGATGTGCTCATCAAGTCCTGCTTGATTCGGGCAGGTGTCTTTTAAAGCCTCTTCATCATCTGGGGTTCCGAAGGGTCCACAGCAGTTCAGCTGTTTAATAAAAAAGAAGAGTCAATTTTATTTTAAAATAGTGTCTCTTTAAGAGGAGTCAATATTTTATCTATACAACTATTTTAACCACAGAACTCACGCCATGCTGGATGAAATGCAGGGTTTGTTTTAGAGTCTCTGTCTTGTTCTCTTTATATTTGTTGTAGGTTTGTTTATAGAATTGAGTGACATCATCCACAAGCTGCAAGACAATACCCAAGAGACAATACAGAAGTTCGTAATTAAGGCTCCTCTGGTTTCAGTGTTTGATCTGAAAGAAGTGCTCAGTAAGGTTTTCCACAAGTTTCTCAGGCAGCTTTCTGCATTTTCTGGCCCATTTTCCGCAGACTGCCACAGAATGTAAATCTTAAGAGAGGGAATGTGGAGTTTGTTGTTAACATATTAAATGAAGGCCCTGTTCAATTCAACACTTCCACACTGTAGAGAGTTAGAATTTATACATCAATGTGAAGATTCCTTTACGATTTCTGTCTGAATGATTTAATTATTTCACTTTAGCTGGAGAGAATATTCTCATTAATGTAAGTGTATGAGAGAGAGCGAGAGAGAGAAAGAGAGAAAGAGAGAAAAAAACTTACCGCATTTTGCATGGAGAAACCCCAAACACCAACTCCCATCTTAACACCAAAGATAAGGAGCAGGAAGGTAAAAAACTGTGGGAAATAAGATGAAAAGTGAAAATTCACACAATCAGATAATTAGGGAATTCCCTGTTAACTACTAATGAAAAGTAATTCCCTCTGAAGTCAAGATGAAAGCAGAGGAAGAATCAGTAATCAGTAAAAACAATTGCTAAAAATAATGTAGAGAATGTGAGGAGGAAAGAGCCTGTGGATGATAACATGTTTTTGTTTACCAATCCCAACATGCACAGGGACTCCTGAATGGCTCCACAGCAGCCAAAGAACCCCACCACCATCATCAGCCCTCCTGTAGCTATAAGAATGTACACAACTGACATACACACATAAAGGCACACACAAACACACCAGCTTAGTTTGTGCAATAATAAAATGACAAAAAATAACGTGTGCAATCTCTCACAGCTCAGCACTCACCTTTGCAGAACCCACTCTGAGAATCTTCCTCCTCAAACAGGCTTTCGGTTCTAGGGTCTAATCTAAGCCAGAGTCCAAGAGCAAACACCCCTGTCCCTGCCAACTTACACACACACACACATACACACACACACACACACACACAAATTTTAACATTAAAATAATTCTTCCACTAGACACTTTAATATTGACACTGTTCACACTTTACCTACATGTAAATAGTGAGGAAAATAAGTATTTGAACACCCCACAACTTTGAGTTTTCCCACTTAGAAATCATGGAGGAGTCTAAAACCTTACATCTTAGGTGCATGTCCACTGTGAAAGAAATAATCTAAAAAAATCCAGAAATCACAATTTATGATTTTTTAATAATTTATTTGTGTGTTACTGCTGCAAATAAGTATTTGAACGCCTGCCAACCAGCAAAAATTCTGGCCCTCAAAGACCTGTTATTGCACCTCTAAAAACACCTCCACTCCACTTATTATTCTAAATTAGAAGCACCTGTTTGCTGTTATATGCATAAAAGACCACCCCACACAATCATTAAGACTCCAACTACTAACATGACTAAGACCAAAGAGCTGTCCACAGACACCAGAGACAAAATGGTTAAACTCCTCAAGGCTGGAAAGTGCTACAGAGCAATTGCCAAGCAACTTGGTGAAAAAAAGATCAACTGTTGAAGCAATTATTAGAAAACAGAAGAAGCTAAACTTACTGTCAATCCCTCGGACTGAGGCTCGCTCCACGCAAGTTCTCACCCTGTGGTCTATCAATGATCCTAAGAAAGGTGAGGAAACAGCCCAGAACTACACTGGAGCAGAGCTGGTCAATGACCTGAAGGGAGCTGGCACCACTGTTTCCAAGGTTACTGTGGGTAATACACTAAGACATCATAGTTTAAAGTCATGCATGGCACAGAAGGTTCCCTTGCTTAAATCAGCACACATCCAGGCCCGTTTTAAGTTTGCACATAACCATTTGTGTGATCCAGAGGAGTTATGGGAGATAGTTCTATGGTCAGATGAGACCAAAATAGAACTTTTTGGTGTTAATTCCACTCGCCGTGTTTGGAGGATGAAGAATGATGAGTACTATCCCAAAAATACCATCCCTACTGTGAAGCACGGGGGTGGAAGCACCATTACTTGGGGGGATTTTTTCTGCACAGGGGGGGGGGGGGGGGGGGGGGGGGGGGGGGGGGGGGGGGGGGGGGGGGGGGGGGGGGGGGGGGGGGGGGGGGGGGGGGGGGGGGGGGGGGGGGGGGGGGTTTTTTTTTTTTTTTTTTTTTTTTTTTTGTAGATTATGTCTCTCACAGTGGACATGCACAAAAAACGGAAATTTTCAGACCCGTCCAAGTGGGAGAACTTGCAAAGTAGCAGGGTGGTCAAATACTTATTTTCCTCAGTGTACATACAAATGTCTACTTCAGTATTTTATTTAACTATCAGTAATATTGTTATTATTGTACTACTACAACTGTGTTTTTGCTACTGGCTGTTATATTTACGATCTATATGTTTTGTAAAGGTTGAATTTCTAACATATGAATATTTAACATTTTAACATTCAGCACGCAACATTTATGCAGACACAGATAAACATGCACATAAGAAGAAGCTTCTTGCTGAGAGGGTTCATTGTTTTGGTCTAACATCATGTTTACTTTTTTAAGTGGAAATCTTTTTCAAAATATTTTAGAGTGTGTCTGTGGAAATAATAGTCCATTCACTCAGCAGAGCATTCGATGTTGAGGGTCTGGCTCAAAAACCAAACCATGTCTTTATTGACCCTACATTGAACACAGGAGTCCAGTCATGATGGACAGCAAAGATACCGCCCAATTATTCTCACAAAACTGGAAGAATGTTGAAAGAAATGTTAACTATCAACGATTTTGAGCTTTAACTTTTAAAAACATTGTTTATATTGTGAAATCCGGGCGACACGGTGGCTAAGTGGTTAGCACGTTCGCCTCTCAGCGCTAGGGATTCCTGGTTCGAATCCCCATCTGGGTGGAGTTTCCATGTTCTCCCCGTGTCTGTGTGGGTTTCCTCCCACAGTCCAAAAACATGGATCAAGTCAATTGAGTTCTTCAAATTGCCCCATATAGAGTGTGCCTGTGTGAGTGAGTGTGTGCCCAGCGATGGATTGGCGCCCTGTCCTGGGTGTATCTGCCCAGCACCCGAAATGTTCTCCCCTGGATGAGCATCCCTACTAGAGACCCTTATAGAGGATAAAGCGGGAGATAATGAATGAATGAATATTGTGAAATCCATACCTCTTATTTCCTAAGAGACCAAAGCAATTTGAGTATTACGACAGATGCCACACATGACACACACACACACACACACACACACACACACACACACACACACACACACACACTACAAGAACAGGCCGTTGCACGTGGGTTTATAAAAACCCGTCACGCGCAAGTAGTTACACCCTTTTCACCCTAACGGACGTCCTGTTGACGACTCTTCTTTCAGTAGTTTGAAACTAATTAAAATATAATCAAACCAGGTCATAACTTACCCAGTGCAGCAGGTTAAAGATTAGTAACAGGTATTTTACACATGGATTATAAAGGCATCCCATTCTGCAGCGAGTTCCGAACTCTCCAAAGCTGAACTGCAAAGCTAAAAACCCGAGCTCCTTTAAGTTTCCTGTAATGTTTACAAACGCTTGAATAAAATAAACGATTTCGTTGTAATCGGAGAGCTTTGTTTTCGGTGTGAAAGGAAGTTTTGATCACTTCTGTCACCGCTGCGAAACGCGCAAAGCGCCCAGGAAACCCTTATGAATATTAACAAGACTCGCTGAGGGCGGCCGTGTGATTATCTGAAAAAACCCGACGGTACAGCTCGCTTTCACTTTCACCAGATGTTTAACCTCATTGTTTCCAAAGTCTGTTAATTGGGTACACTTTCTTTAAATTAATACATTAAGTATATACATTAAAATATTAAAAGCCATTAAAACTATAACACGATAGCGTTTTCCAAATGAGCAACATAAAAACGAGTATATATATACACATCTCCCCGTGTCCGCGTGGGTTTCCTCCGGGTTCTCCGGTTTCCTCCCACAGTCAAAAAACATGGATCAAGTCAATTAAGTTCTCCAAATTGCCCCATATAGAGAGTGTTTGTGTGAGTGAGTGAGTGTGTGCCCAGTGATAGATTGGCACCCTGTCTGCCCAGCGCCTGAAACGTTCTCCCCTGGATGGGCATGGGAACCCCCCCCCCGCGACATGTTCGAATCCCCAACTGGGTGGAGTTTCCTTGTTCTCCCCGTGTCCGTGTGGGTTTCCTCCGGGTTCTCCGGTTTCCTCCCACAGTCCAAAAACATGGATCAAGTCAATTGAGTTCTCCAAATTGCCCCATATAGAGTGTGTCTGTGTGAATAAGTGTGTGCCCAGCGATGGATTGGCGCCCTGTCCTGGGTGTATCTGCCCAGCGCCCAAAACGTTCTCCCTTGGATGGGCATGGGGACCCCAACCCCCCCCCCCCGCGACCCTAATATAGGATTAAAGCGGAAGATAATGAATGAATATATATATATATATATATATATATATATATATATATATATATATATATATATATAATTAGTGTACAGATAATTGAAGGAGCTCATTTATTTATTATCTTTAGCCAAATCCTATAGTAGGGCCGCGGGAGGGGGGGTGTCCCCATGCACAAGGAGAGAATTATTCAGGAGCTCCGATGACAAACACAGTCTGTTTCTCCGACATCCACATCTGTAGGCACGCAGGCATGTA
Source organism: Corydoras maculifer (assembly GCA_019802435.1). Classification (NCBI taxonomy): domain Eukaryota; kingdom Metazoa; phylum Chordata; class Actinopteri; order Siluriformes; family Callichthyidae; genus Corydoras; species Corydoras maculifer. The sequence continues at coordinate 553,963 of JAFMOD010000001.1, read as the reverse complement.
CACACACACAAACACACACACACAAACACACACACACACAAACACACACACACACGATCAAAAACACAAACGCATAGCCCACATGCATGCACCACGCACATACGAATACACACAAATGTAGACACACGTTCACGCACACATGCCCACAGAACGAACCAGGTGCACAGACATATTCAGCACTGCGATCAGCCTAAAACAGCTAAACACACGTTTCTTGCTTCCCTGGCGCACATCTGCACCTGCCCCTCTGTCCTGTATGCCCACAGACAGCCCACGCCCCCGCTCCGCTATTTTCGCGCGCATCCTCCTGCACTCACCCAGAATACGAAAGTGAAGGTGAACATCAAGTATTTAACACACATCTCTGTTCCTTTCAGAATCACCTCATCACAATAAACAGCACCAGCAGAGAGCCCCTGTATGCGAGCTGTGTGCGAAAAGGTGTACAGATGCCACTGATGCCGGATCAGCTTCTCTGTTCTGAGCAGACAGTGTTTACAGCGCCGCACAGCGGCCCGTGTTTCTTCGTCGGATCCGCTCTGTCAGCTTGTTCGCCTTGAGAAGTTTTGTTGCTTTTAATGTCGTTAAAACGTGATAATTCATACATATTCGACGTATTCTACTTTACATTCTGTTTAAAATCTTTATTTTATGTCTCAGAGCGTCTAATCGGAATGACGTCACTTTGTTATCCGTAGATTACGATACATGAATCGCGAACAAATCGGTTCTTTTTGAACAACTCAACCACTCAAAGAGTCGGTTTAAATGACTCGCTCGTGATCGTTTTATGTGGCATTGCTAATAAGGTTTACACCATCAAAATGTACAAATCCAAGGTTTATAAAATGCATTCATGATAAAGATGTTTAAATAAGAGGCAGAGAATATGTCAATCAATCATTCAGTCAATTAAGAACTTACAGGATCACAATGAAGAAGCCCTGATATGCAATCCAGTGGCGTAGCAAGGCGGGGGTGGGAGGGGGGGGGCAACACCACAAAATGCTTTAATATAATTTGTATCTTAGTCTGACTTTCACAGGTGAAAAACTCTTTATAAGAAGAGATCAGTTCATTATGACCGTGCAAGCAACTGCTGTGGGCATCTGTCCCTGTGTAAGTGCAGGTCATTTCATCTGAACTGCAGTTTGTATAAAATGTTGAGTGTGTAGTCTTAGGCTGGCTTTCCAGGCATTTAGAGAACATGTGTCTGCATGAGATAGAGTGTTTAGTTTGGCTCTACAGTATTATGTTGGTCTGTCTTATCTGTCATCACTGGTAGATTAATCCTGTAGTTCCTTTTGTGCCCAAACTTCCAGCTATTGTTCTCTCTTAATGAAAACAAAAAGGGAAATCACACAATCCCTCACTCTCTTACTCTCGCTCCCAGCTATAAAATTCCTGCCAGGGCATTAATTATGTTCCCAAACTCGAGACGTGGAGATCACTAACCAACTAGGTCTGACTCTGACAAAATTGTGCACTCAAATCTGGCAGCTGGCAAGGTGTTTAAGGCTCAGTTGTTCAACACTGCATTCTCAGCAAGGTACTACTTTTGGAGAATTTTTTTTTTTTTTTGCACCAATGTTAATGCTCTTTAAAAAAAAATCTATTATTAAACAGCAGCATAAAATGCAACTTTATTTTAGCAAAACCTGCATTAGTGTGTATTAATAATAAAATATCACACAGAACACATTTATTAAAGGAGGTTGTTGATTTAAACTTTACCAAAATTAGATTCACATTCAAAACTTATCATAAAATACAAAAAGTTAATTGTTGTTTTTATGCTTTTGTTATGTTTATTGTATAAATAGATTTGTAGCAAATTAAACATTTCACTCTTGTTAATTGCTTTGGTTTTCTAAAAGTTTTAAAAGAAAAGCTTACGTTTTCATTCCTGCAGTGCTCGGCTGGCTCAATGGCAAGTCTGAGAGGATGGAATGCAGTGAAATGGCTCATCTTTTTACATTTCACAGGTAAGTGCTTTTTAAATATTTACTTTAATGTGTATTTAAATACAAAACTTGCTAAAGATGTTTAATACACATTTAACTAATCATATGTTGATAATGTTTAACTTTGGTTTAATTAAGCTTTTTTTTAAAATATTATTTTCCTGTGTCTCCCTGAAACTATTTGAACTTGCACTTATTCTTAATACATCAGTTTCCTTTGATTTCACTTGTTGTATTACTTTAACTGCACATTTTAACCTCTAATTGCAACTGTATTTCCTTAAACCAACAGTTTGAAATCCATTATGATGACTTACATTAGTTGTGTTAATTGCATTGTTTAATCATTTTTCAGGATAACTTTGTAATACATGCTGTAAAATGCTAGTTTATAATAATCCTGTAATATTGCTTTACCTTTTTCCCACTTTTTATTATCATCAGGTTGGGTGCTGGTGAAGGGGGATGCTCGCTGTAGTCTGTTTGGTCAGCAGCACATTCACACATTTGATGGAGTCATTTATGAGTTTGCTGGAGATTGCAGTTACATGCTGGCTGGAGATTGTCATCACAGAAGCTTCTCAATTCTGGGTAACTCATGGGATTCTGTATCTGCACATTCCTCATGATTAAACCTGACTAAAATATTGCAGTCTGCCGTGGTTTTCATTAAAGCCTGTGTCTTGGTTGGATGTTTATGTTTAGGTGATTTGTCTGAAGGTCATAAGAAAGGGGTGACTCTCTTCCTTGGGGAACTTTTTGAACTACATCTGTCTGTAAAAGGAACTCTGTTACTCGGAGGTGAAAGGTAGAAAACATTTAGATATCTGTATGTGTGGAGTTGTAAATATAATGATGCTATGGTTCATTAGAGTGGATTTTTTTTTTACTCCAAAAATATTCTTTATATTCAATGAAATGTCCACAGTCTTCTGTTGTACTGCAGAGAAACATTATGCTGCTTTGTCATGCATGAGCTGAAAGAACTGCATTCACTTTCATGTGCTACAGGCTTCGTTTACCTTACGCCTCCAACTCTGTGTTTGCGGGTTATGAGCTGGGCAGCGTACGTTTGTGGAGTGAGGAGTTTGGATTCTCAGTTCGCATCGATCCAGCACACAACATTCAGCTCACCCTAAGTGAAAAACATGCCAACCACACTTGCGGACTGTGTGGCAACTACAACTCTGTGGCTGCAGATGATTTTACTGCACAAGAAGGTGAGTCATGGTGAAAGGAAACAGGAGGAGTCCGTTTGATGGAAACAACAATGGGAAATTGCTATTTACTTTGTCAGAACTTTTGTTGAAAGGATATTTTTCATGTCCATTAACACAAGTTTTTAACGTTCTTATAAGTAAATTTTAGAAGTATTAATAAAGGTACAAAAAGGGGTCAGTAAGTGACCATCAATGTAGTGATGCTAAATATTCAGTCTTGTTAGATATACCCTTTAAAAAAAAAACATAGCACTGCTGAGGAAAAGTGGTATTACTAACAAAATAAATTCAAATATAGATTTAAAAATATATATTTATATTAGTCAATTTATCTTTTCAAAGGTTTTGTAACAGAGGACCCTTATGACTTTGCCAATTCCTGGGCCCTTGATGGTGCATCAGAATCCTGTAAAAGAGTTAAGCCGCCGTCTCAGACCTGTAACAGCACAGGTGACTCCGACAAGGTCAGATATCATACTTTACCAATCAGTGTAACACACACACACACACACACACACACACACACACACACACACACACACACATACACACTCAATAAATATTAATGCATGGGCACAAAAAATGCACACGTAAATGTGTAGTTTAAAAAAAAACTTTTAGACTTTTTGTGTAGTTGATGTCACAGTGCGAAGTCCTGCGAACTTCTGCTGTGTTCTTGCGCTGTGCACACCTGGTAGATGCTGCTGCATTTTTATCAGTTTGTGAGTCCAACGTGTGCCACTGTGGGGGTGGAGAAGAGTGTGTGTGCCCGGCCTTGCTGGAATATGCCAGAACCTGCGCCAACCATGGCCTGGTACTGTATGACTGGCACACTCACACTCAGTGCAGTAAGCAAAGTTTAACTCATTTGTGTAGTGAATTATATTATTTATGCAAATAAATAATAGGATTAAAATTTTGTTGTGTGTGTGTGTGTGTGTGTGTGTGTGTGTGTGTGTGCAGCTCCAAAGTGTCCTGTGGGAATGAAGTACAGTGAATGCACGCAGTCATGTTCCACCTCTTGTCAGAGTCTTAACATACAGGAGGTCTGTAAGGATGAATGTGTGGATGGTTGTACCTGTGCAGGTGAGATGTGATGATTCAATGTCAGTTTTACTTTTTGTTAACACAATTAGTTACTCCATGTTCAGTGACTAGCAACGAATACAAATCTATTTGATAAACATTTAGGTGCTAAACACCAAAGCTTCTTCCAGCTTTACTAATGTGTGTGTGTGTGTGTGTGTGTGTGTGTGTGTGTGTGTGTGTGTGTGTGTGTGTGTGTGTGTGTTTGTGTGTGTTTGTGTGTGTTAGATGGGAAGGTGCTGGATGGAGAAAACTGTGTTGATGTCTATCAGTGTTCATGTCATCATACAGGGAAACGTTACCCACCTGGCTCCACCATTTCCCAGGAATGCAACACATGGTTAGACCACACAAACACACACACACACACACACACACACACACACACACACACACACACACACACACACACACACACACAAATTGCTAATCTAGATTTACATTGCTTTACATTCATATACTATTTACATTGTTACATCATCTTCTGTTCCAGCGTGTGTCGTCATGGATCTTGGGAATGCACTAATGAGGGTTGTCCCGGTGAGAAACTCACTAAATGTGAATCATTTTTGTCACAAAACATAATTTATATGATGATGTGCTGTATAACATTTAATTATATTTCAGGCCAATGTCTATGCAGTAAATGTGCAGCAGAGGAATAAAACCCTATTATCCCTGAAAAGAAATAATAAAAAAATAAAGAATGCAAATTCATAATCATAATAATCATAAATTAGAAATCAAATAAATAAATAGATGAATAATAATGGGGGGGGGGGGGGGGGGGGGGGGGGGGGGGGGGGGGGGGGGGGGGGGGGGGGGGGGGGGGGGGGGGGGGGGGGGGGGGGGGGGGGGGGGGGGGGGGGGGTCCGGGTTCTCCGGTTTCTTCCCACAGTCCAAAAACATGGATCAAGTTAATTGAATTCTCAAAATTGCCCAATTTAGAGTGTGTATGTGTGAGTGAGTGTGTGCCCAGCGATGGATTGGCGCCCTGTCCTGGGTCTATCTGCCCAGCGCCCGAGATGTTCTCCCCTGGATGGGCATGGGGAACCCCACCGCGACCCTAATAGAGGATAAGCGGAAGATAATGAATGAATGAATGAATAATAAATTATAAGAATCTAGGCTTTTAAATACAAGTAAAGCCAACTGGTAAAACCCTCAACATGACATAATGATTAAGCAGTCATTCTGCGATTTGACCACAAGGTGGCAGAAACTGATAATGTATGATTTTATCATGTGCGACAAAGAAGTCGACTGACTGATGGTGTGGCGCACATTTTAATGTATCTATATATATATATATATATATATATATATATATATATATATATATATATATATATATATATATATATATACACGATACATTATTTGGATGATTACAACAATAATAGCAAAAAAAAATAATTTACATATTTTCGTATATAAGGAAACCATGTTGCCACTAGACGGGGCTAAAGAGCCAAATTTTGCGCTTCCTCAGTTCAGTTTAGCAGGTGTTTAGTGAATGTGAGCTTTATTTCATTTGTACTCAGCAGAACGTTATCTTTCTTTCTGCAGGAGAGTGTGTGGTCACAGGACAGTCCCACTTTAAGACCTTCGATGATAAGTTCTTCACTTTCAGTGGAATCTGTCAGTACCTGTTTGCTAAGGATTGTTACAACAACAAATTCTCTGCTGTCATAGAAACAGTGCAGGTACAACGAACTGCTGGCTAAGTTCACACCAGCATGCTGATGTGTCAAATGTGATTTTAGAGAAATGTAACTGCTTTATGGCTCTGTGGATGCACCAAATACATATAAAAAAAAATCAGATTTATGTTACATTTACATGTGGTTCTTAATCTTAAACATATCTGAAATCATGGCCATGAAACGAAGGGAAATGCTAAGAATAAAATACCGGCTTAAATAAATGTAGACCATCTGATTGGCAAATCATGATTAAACAATAATATTCGGTATTACCAAAATAGTCTTTCTGCTGGGATTTTACTGCTTGAGACATTTTCACATCATTTTAATATTTAAAAGATTTTTAGTGTTCCAACAATTACATGTAATGCTTGTCTGTTTGTTTATTTAAGTGTGCAGATGATCAGGATGCGGTGTGTACACGATCAATCAGCCTTAAGATCCATGATTTGGTCAATCAGACAATTAGACTGAAACATGGGGGTGTGGTTTCTGTGGATGGCATTGACATTCAAACTCCTCTGATAAATGGTGTGTAAGTGTGACTGTTTATTTTGCATTTTTAATTTAAATTTTATTTTTAAACTGTGTGTATGTGAATGTGTGTGTATGTGTGTGTGCGCGCACACAGGTCCTCTAAGGATCCAAAGCACTGTTTCCTCATCAGTTAAGTTGAGTTTTGGAAATGATTTTCAGCTGGAGTGGGATGGTCATGGACGTGTACTTCTCAGAGTAAGTGTGTGTGTGTGTGTGTGTGTGTGTGTGTGTGTGTGTGTGTGTGAGAGAGAGAGAGAGAGCTAGTAAGACAGTGAGAGAGAGAGCACAAGAGTGAATAAATCATATTCATCACACAATGAGGAATTCTGATGAACTGTTTTTCCATATCCATCCATCCATCCATTATCTTCCACTTAATCCTCTATTAGGGTCGCGGGGGGGGGGTTCCCCATGCCCATGCCCATGCCCATCCTGGGGAAAACATTTCGGGCGCTGGGCAGATACACCCAGAACAGGGCGCCAATTTGTTACTCATACAGACACATACATGTACAAGCACACTCTATATGGGGCAATTTGGAGATTTTAAATTTATCTTGATCCATGTTTTTGGGCTGTGGGCGGAAACAGGAGAACTCGGAGGAAACCCTCGCGGACATGGGAAGAACATGGAAACTCCACCCAGATTGGGATTTGAACCGGGAATCCCTAGTGCTGAGAGGTGAACGCCCTGTTCTTCTATAGCCCAAAATATAGCATTCTATAGCTGTTTTTGGAAAAATTAATTTTTTTCTAAGCATCTGAACAGTATGTCAGTGATTCTATATAAGATCTAATTTATAGTTACGAATGGTTCTTGATCATTTTCTCAACATTGTGTTATTTGTTGGCATCATTAAAATTAATTTATATGTAGCATTTTCTAAATCATCCCTGTCACTGATGGTCAGTAAAAGTGTGTGTTTGTGTCTTTAGCTCAGTCCAGTTTATGCAGGGAAAACATGCGGCTTGTGTGGGAACTACAACAGTAACCAAGGAGATGACTTTCTGATTCTTGGGGGTTTGGTAGAGACTGGAGTGGAGGGTTTTGGAAATGCATGGAAGATGAATGCAGAGTGTGACAACATTCAGAAACAGCCCACTGATCCATGCAGCCAAAACCCAAAGAGAGGTGTATACACACACACACACACACACACACACACACACACACACCTGAATCCCACCTGAAAAAATGCTCAGCAACAGATATGTACAATATTAAAAGTGTTTAATAACCTGTTGTACCTTATCTGCAGCTCATCCATTGTGAAATATTTTAAAAGTAATAAAAACTAGTAGTGAAGTATAAGTATACATTAGCAACAGAAATCACGTTAAGAACAAGTACCTCAAAATCAAGTAAATGTAATTTAGTTATTGTTCATCATTGATCATCATCAAGTAAATTAGTATTAAACTTAAACAAGATCAGAATGAAAAACACTACAGTGAAAGTAAAGTGATTTACGTTGTACTTTTAAAGAAAAATGTCTTGAAACCCACTGCAGTCCATCAAACTCATTGTACATAATTTATGAGTGCTTTTGATACGTTATTAAATGTGACAGAGAATTGCGGTTATGACCTTTGCTGGTATTGGTGTGTGTTTTTGTTTCAGTCAACTTTGCAGAGGAAGCGTGTGCAATGTTGCTCTCCGATAAATTTAAGCCATGTCATCACAGTGTGAATCCAGCTCCGTACCTGAAGAACTGCCGTTATGATGTCTGCTCCTGCGCAGATGTGCAGGTGTGTCTGTGTGCCGCTGTTAGCAGCTACGCTGCGGCATGTTCAGCTCGGGGAGTGCTCATCGACTGGAGGCACAAGGAATTCTGTGGTAACACTTATGCATAAACACACAGCTAAAAGTATGTGGGATGTCGCGCTTATTATTAAATATAAAGTATTATTTTGGATGCTTTTGTTTATATATTATTAATATTTGCTTTTATTATTCTATATAACCTGTTATATCTACTTGAAATCAGATCACCTCACAGAATCCCCTATCAGTATTTAATCACATTAAAATTTATTTTTAGATGTGTCTAGAAGCTCATTTATTTATTTATTTTTTACATGTGATCTCAGAGCTGAGTTGTCCAAGTAACCTGGTGTATGATGTGTGTGGGACGGCCTGTAATCAGACATGTCGGTCTCTTTCGCTGCCGGACTTTGAGTGTCGTAGTGCATGTGAAGAGGGCTGTTTCTGTCCCCGGGGCCTCTATCTCAGTGACACAGGAGACACACTGGTCTGTGTTTCTCCAGACCAGTGTTCATGTCACTACGATGGAGAGATATACCAGCCCAATGACATGTTTGCTGACCACCACTCAGTCTGGTCAGTCAGACACATACACATACACATACACACACACACACATACACACATCTATCCACAGATACATACTGTATATAAGCTCTGTCTGTCTTTTAATGTTTTGTTATAACTGGTTTCAGTTACTGTGAGAATGGTTCCATGCGCTGTAGCTCCAGTAATCACTCACCATCCATGCTTTCTGGCCTTTTCTTTGATGAACCTGTACCCTCTCGAGGTGTGTACTCATTCAGAATCATTTTCATTGTTCATTCCAGCATGGTGCTTAGCAGAAAATAAAATAAAATAATAAATGTAATCTAATGGCATTTTATCCAGACAGTTTGTCTTCTGTTATTTAATGGGTAAAGCAGTTTTTTGTTTATGTTGTGTTCTATATTCCTTTGCTAATTTATCTTTCTCAAAGCTCTTTTAGTTTTCTAATAATTTCATGGTTGATTATAGTCAATTATAGGTAGTAATTCACAGTTTAATGACAGTTTTAACCTTTTTCACTTTGTTTTTTTTGCAGAGAGGCGTTCACTTTCGTGCCCGGCCCCGCTGCAGAGATTAGAATGTAAAAGTGCGAGGGATCTGGGCATTGAATGTGCTAGAACCTGCCAGAATTTTGACCTTGAGTGTCTGAGTCAGGGCTGCATCTCGGGCTGTTTGTGCCCACCTGGGATGGTACGTTGTGTGAGTGTGTGCGCTCAAAAAAAAAATTTTTGTACCGGGTACAGATATTAATACCCTAAAAACAACTCTCTAAAAAAACTAAAAAAAACTATTTAAATATCAAATGTAGTTACTTACCTGTGTGTGTGTATATATATATATATATATATATATATATATATATATATATATATATATATATATATATATATATATATATATATATATAGGCGGCACGGTGGCTTAGTAGTTAGCACGTTCGATCCCATCTGGGTGGAGTTTCCATGTTCCCCATGTTATATATATAATAATTTATATGATATTTGAACAAAGTAAATGATGTTTTGCAGGTTCGCCACAGAGCAGAGTGCATTACTCCGGAACAGTGCCCGTGCTTTCATAACAACCGGCCTTATGCTTCAGGGAAAAGTATTCAAATCGATTGCAACACCTGGTAAAAAAGTGCATCTGCCATTATTACACATTTCTGTTTCCACACAAGTTTGTTTGAATCAGGGTGCAACACCTCTCGTTGGATGATTGAGAATCTGTATGTCAACAACTTTAAATAAAATAAATGTACAGCCAGATCTAATTTTCCAGCATTATGATGTCTGATTGATGTTCTTGCAGTGTGTGTGAGAACCGTCAGTGGAAGTGTACTCAGAAAATGTGTGATGGCATTTGTCGTACGGTGGGAGACTCTCATTATATCAGCTTTGATGGACTGAAGTTCTCCTTCCCTGGACCATGTCAGTACATCCTTGCACAGGTCTGTATTATAAGAGAAACTTTTATTGCTTTTTTGTGGTAGTGTTATTTGGATTACATTGCATGTATTTTTCTGTCTGCAGGATTTCTGTAATGGTATGGATGGAACGTTTCGTGTGCTGGTGGAAAATTCAGCCTGTGGGGTTGTGGGGCATCGCTGCAGTAAGAGCATCAGTTTGTTTTACATGGGAGGACTGATCACCATGGAGTCTGGAGAGGTCATCCAGCCTACTTTTAACTTTTATTTTCCTCTATAAAGCTACATTTTCTTCCAAATATGAAAAACATTTTTTAACATCATTAAATTATCTGTAGGTGAAAATGAGGAAGCCGGTGTTAAAAGAGACAGATGTAGAGATTGTCCACTCCGGTCTCTACTACACAGTTCTCTTGGGGAAGCACATCTCCATCACCTGGGACAGTGGCACTCGCATTATTCTTCAGATCAACGGTCTTTATAGGGTACAGCCTCATATAATTACATGCATCATTCTGTATTTCTCTAAAAACTAATGACCATGTGTTTATTTTTGCACTTTAGTAAAAATAATTAGCTAAACATACTAACAATGATTAAATTTCTAAATGATTAATTTCTATTTTTCATTATCTGTTAGACCTTATTTAACTTCAAGTTTGATATTTTGAATTAATTTGAAATTCAGTTTCCTTTTATTTGAATAAACATTTGTAATAATTAAAGATATTAATGCAACACTTTTAAAGATTTGTAATTTGCAGTTCTATTAATTTTACATATTTTACATATTGTTTATGTGTTTTGATGTGTTTTAGGGCAAAGTGTGTGGTCTATGTGGTAACTTCGATAGCAGTCAGAACAATGACCTTCTGAGCAGTAATAATCAAATGGAAGTGGATCCTGTAGACTTCGGAAACTCTTGGAAGGTTCGGCCGAGCTGTGCTGATGCGGTTCAGGTAAGAAAATGCTTAGAACACAGTTGACCTGCTGCCTTGTTCAATATATTTGTGTTTATGCGACTTTTTGGATGTGTGTGTATAGGCACCGTCTCAGTGCAGTACTGACATGGTAAAGCTTGTGACAGTGGAACAGTCTTGCCGAGTACTTAGCAGTGCTCTTTTTAAAGAGTGTAACAGTGTGGTCAGTAATGCATATTTACATTTATAATTGTGCACTTATTAACTTATTCAAAATTTACAATTATTGCTATTTAAAATTTTTGTGTTTTTTAGGTTGACCCTGAACCGTACTGGGAGATTTGCACTTATGACACATGTTCTTGTTCATCTGTGGGAGACTGTGCCTGTTTCTGTGACGCCATTGCTGCCTATGCTCATGAGTGTGCTCAGAAGGGGGTGGTGGTAGAGTGGAGATCCAACGATTTGTGTCGTGAGTTCACATCACACCATGACCATCAGAAATAATGGAATGTAAAAAAGATTGGTTATTGTGTTAGTCATGGTATGAAACTATTTTGGAATTTAATAAAATATTACAATATAAGTTCAAAAGTAATTTTTCTACAAAACATAAGGACATTTCATTGAGTACAGGTCATTATGTATATGAAACTATGATGCTCCCCACCAGCTGTTAAAATAACCATATGTGTATTTAGCTTTAAGCTGTGAAGAATTAAACAAAGATGCAGGTTTGAAGTGTGAGTGGAGGTTCAATGCCTGCGGTAGTGCTTGTCCAAGAACGTGCCAGCATCCAGAACCCTTAAACTGTCCAACCAACTGTCTGGAGGGTTGCCATGCTTCCTGCCCACCAGGTATTGTATATGTATATATTATTACAAACGAGTCCTTACCCTAATAGGAGGAGTTTAAAGATGTGAGTGTTACTCTTTCTGTCTACCAGGTCAGGTGTTAGATGAAACCCTAAGACGTTGTGTGGAGCCGTCTCACTGTGAGGTGTGCCTGCACAATGGAGAACGGATTTCACATGGAAAGCAGATCATTCTCAATCATAATGAACCCCGTCTATGTCAGATATGGTATGTATTTTATTAGGGAAACAGGATGATGGAAAAAGTTTTTATTTTTATGTATTAAAGACAAAAACATGTATAAATCAATTACAATTATCAGAATACACAGACCCACACTGAATGAAACAGATATGAGTTTATTACAAAAATAATAAAAACTTTTATTTCAATTGCAGTCACTGCGAAGGCAAAACTTTAGTATGTGGTCCTTGTGCAGCTTCTGGCCCAACTACCACATTCAGCCCAACCACTGCAGTCACCACACCCACACCCCTCCCTTTCACCACGCCTGTACCTGAAGATGCTTGTGATAGAGCAATGGACCTGGCCTTCTTAGTGGACGGTTCTTCTGCCCTCAGCGAGGAAGACTTTGCTTTGGTAAAGCTCTTCATTCTGTCAGTGGTAGAGCGTTTTAGGATGGGTTCTGCGCACACTCGAGCTACAGTCCTCCTTTACCATTCTGGTGTGAAGAGCTATAACATGCAGGTTCAGAAGTGGATCTTTAAAAAAATGGTTCGGGAGATGCATTACACTGGTGGTGATGTTGCCTTTATGGATGAAGCCATCAAGTACCTGTCCGTATATATTTACGACAAGAATAAGCGAGACCATGCAGGACGCGTTGCCATTTTGTTGACTGCAAGCGCCAATCCGCGACCCATGCGCTCTACACAGCGTCTGCTGAAGAAAAAAGACATCACAGTCCTCAGTATTGCACTTGGGCCGGAAGTCAACGTGGCACAGGTAAATGAAATCACCAAGGCCACTCCCACCAGTCGGGCTTATGTCCTAAGCAGTGTGGGGGAATTGGAAAGTCGTGCTTTGGAGATTACAGATTACCTCTGCACTTTGGGGCTGGATCCAGAGCCACCTAAAAATCCCACAACATCGAAATCTACCACCACAAAAAGTCCTGTACCAACTACAGTGGGTAGAAATGTATTCAAACCTAATTTTGCCACCCCATTTCCTCCAACAGCAGCTATTATGACTGCATTTCCTAATATCATCAGTTCTAAAACAACCAGTAGTCCATCCACAGTGTCGCTTCATGACATCACTTTCCTGCTGGAGGGCTCAGACAATGTTGGGGAGGAAAGCTTTAACCACACCAGAGATGCGCTTATCGACGTTTTGGGATTGTTGAAACAGCAGAAGCATGAAATTTACCGAATTACCATAATGCAGTATTCGGTCACAGTTACTTTAGAAATCAGCCGGATGGAGCTGCAGCACCAAGATCTGATTCTACACAGACTGAGACAGATCCGCTGGCGAGGTGGATCTCAGGTCAACACAGGCCAAGCCATCCACACTCTTTATGAAACAATCACTACACAGACACCAAGTCACTCTCCAGGTCAGATGGTGTTTCTGATAACCCAGAGTCCTCCCACCGATGTCATTCAAAGGCCTCCAAGCTCCACCCACACTCAGGTGTTCCCCATCGGCATCGGACCACAGGTGCGAGAGACAGACCTCGAACTGCTGAGTTTCCCTAATGCTCCAATCATGCTGAAGAATCCTGAACAGCTGCGCACATTGGGTCCTTTACTAATTAATATCACCAGGAACCAAAAAGGGCCTTTTATACCTGTGCTTCCACCCAGACCAACACTGCCCCCCTCAGGTCAGAACACAGAACATCGTTTTTATCCAGCATGATCTTACATTTACATTTAGACATTTAGCAGACAATTTTATCCAAAGCGACTTACAAATGAGAACACCACAGTAGTTAAGAAAGAACCCAGCTACACTGTAGACTTTTCAAACCTGATCATCATTCTAATCCCCCCCCCTTTATTTATTTATTGTTTATCAGGTGAATTTAAATATGTATAATAGGTATTATCTGGACCTGGATTCTGAATTTGTTTTTAGTTCTATAGTTGGGTCCATAGTAACTACAACTAGGTTAAAACACAAAATTCAGAAGTTGGCATTTATAATATTTTGAGCTTGCAAGTGGCAATTAGTAAAATTAAAAAACAGTAAAATACTGTACACAAATTTCACAGTTATGTGTTTTTGGGTCTTGTCACTCAATGCTGGACTGATTTCGTTTTTGTTGTTAATAAACATGGAAAAATAAGAGCCTGTAAAATATGTGTTAAAACATACCGTAGTTTCCTGTAATGTCTTCAACACATTTTCATTAATTTTATGTTATTTGTAACATAGTGCCCTGTTCCAAACCCATGGATGTGCTGATTTTGCTGGGACCTTCCTCTGGAGATCAGTTTAAAGAACTTAAAACATTTGTTAAAACCTTTATTAAAGGTGTAAACATTGGTAAGACCATTTTTGGGATTGTTTTTTGACTTTGTTGGATGCACATCTTTACTGATTGATTCATTGTACTGGATTCTAATTATAAAACTCGGCACAGAACAGTTGGATGTACATGTCACAGACATAGCTGAAAAATATTAACAATACATCCACTGTTCAATTAGTTAAATTTAATGTAATATTTCAAGATGCAATAATAATGTTAGCACAATCAGAAATATTACAGGTTCAGTTTACAGTGTTTTTTATATTGTTATATTGTCTTTTTTTTTTTTTGTTAAGGCCACAATGAAACTCAGGTAGCTGTGGTTTTATATGGAGAGAAGCCAGTAAACGCTGTGGCATGGAAAGATGCACAAATTCCCGAACACCTTCTTCAGCTACTGGACAGCTTACAGAGCCAAGTAAACAGTGCTCCAAAATTAGGTACCAATCCAACCACAGTGCCTGAGATCTCTGATGTACCTAAAGACAACAATAAAACACAGTCCAACAGCCACAAAGCAGAAATATAAATAATAATTTAATAGCTTGTATTACATTGTGATGGTATTAATAAATTGTTATTTAAACATTCCTGCTGTTTTATAGTACAGTTTTTAATTAACTTGTATTATTATTAATGAAATATTTTGTGGAAAAAATAAAATGGCTGTACAAAAAAGACATTTAATATGACATGTTAGAGTTTTTTTACATTTAGTTCAGTAAAATTTTTTAAAATGCTCTTAAAGATCTAAAAAACAAAATTCATATTTAAATAATTACTCTAAAAATTGTTAAGTCACTGACATTAATTATAAACATATTATTTATTCAGGAATGTTTTCATTCTTCCATAAGGTTTGTTTAATTATAATAAACTTGTGTTGTTGAAGTCCAGTTTATGATTAGTACATAATTTAGTCTGCCTTCTAGTGTTGATAAAAATAAAAAGTTTAAAAAATACACAACTGAGTTTAAAATAGATAGTTATATTGTTTTGGTTTAAATTCATGAAGTGAAACTTTTCCAAATCTGAATAATTATCAATATACTTTACATTTGATTTGTTTTTTGGACGTAGGTGCTGCACTGAGAACAGCTATTCAGACTTCTATTTCCCCCACCAGTGGAGGCAGAATGGGAGTGGCCAAAGTTGTTTTGATGCTGGTGACTGACAGGTCCACAGATTCTGTTCAGGAACCTGCCAGCGAGGCACTGACGGCTGGTGGGTCCAGTCACTGGGACATTGTTGTCGCATTGTTGTGATTCTATTCTGACCTTTTTTTGTATTTTGGTTTAGGTGTTTCAGTTTTTCCCATTGGAGTAGGTGATCATTATGACCAGACTGAACTGAGCATGCTTGCAGGCCCTCATACACAGGAGAACATCATCAAGCTCAGGAGCACAGAAGACCTGCTCACTATGGTTTCTCTGGACCGTTCGTTCCCTGATAAGCTTTGCAGGGGTGAGACTTCCACAGTGGCACAGATTTTCAAAAGTGTAATAATAATAATAATTATTATTATTATAATGAATGTCTCTTAGCTGGACCTCCTGGTATGTGTGTGGATGATGATGGAAAGGAAAGGAAGGTAAGAAGAATTGCTCTGTTTTATATACATTTTATAGTGATGAAGCCTATTTCAAACCTTTATAATTTTAATTGTTTGTGTGTGTGTGTGTATTAGCCTGGGGAGACATGGCTGTTGGCAGATGGCTGTCACTCATTGCTGTGTAACCCAACTGGAGTTGTGACTCTGCAGAGTCACAGAATCAACTGTGAGGTGCTGGAACCTCCGGTCTGTAAAAACCATCTCAAAGCGCTGAAGGTTATTCAGACCTGTGGCTGCACCTGGGCATGCCCTTGTGAGAGATTTATCATGCACACACACACACACACACACACACACACACATACACAGGTAAATGTTTTCATATAATCATGCCTTTATCTTTGCAGGTATGTGCATGGGCAGCTCCACCAGTCATGTGGTGTCATTTAGTGGTACAGCTTTGAAGTTAAAAGGAGCCTGCTCCTATTTGCTGCTTCAGTCAGAAGGGGTGGAGCTTATTCTGCACACCACTACCTGTCAAGGTTCACCCAATCAGATCTGCATGAAAAGTCTAGAACTAAAAGACCATAGAATGAGTGTCGTGCTAAGAGATGATATGAAGGTAAAGGCAATGACAAACTAAAAGGTGTTCAAATCAGTCTTCAAGATTTCTCAGTGTGTGTGTGTGTGTGTGTGTGTGTTTTAGGTTCTGGTAGATGGTGTGATTACTGCTATACCTTTCAGACTGAGGAGTGTAGCTGTGACTCAGATTGGAGCACTGCTTCATCAGCTTCGGTCTGAGACTCATGGGTTCACACTCAGTTTTACGCCACACAACAATGAGTTTACCATCAATCTAGATGTTACCAAGACAACCAACACAACTGGCATTTGCGGTACCTACACCAAAAATCTTACACATTTAGTGTTTATTTTGGAATCCTAAAGTATGTGTTTCTTATAAACATTTGTGTTTTATAAATATTTATTTGTTTAGGGCATTAGTTGTAATTAATCTTTTTGTTTTAAATGAAGTTTGATAATGTGTAGAAATTTCTTTATGCAATAAAACCTGTTACATCCAGTTTTAACATAAACAACTAACAGCTAAGAATGACACTAATTGTAGAGACATTGTATTGTTACCATAAATAAAACTTATTTGACCCTTTTTTGCAGCTTACTGTTTGAATTGTCCCTCATTTTAATCCATTTTAAACTCATTATGCAACATTTAGCATGAAATCTATCTCTCTTTTCCAGGTTCATGCTCTAATGAAAAGACAGAATTGATTCTCCCAGATGGAAAACTAGTTACAGATTCGGACATGTATCTGAAAGCCTGGGCTCAGGGAGAGTGTGTTTTTCCTGTGGAGGAGTTGAGTTGTGAGGCTGGAGTAGCAGAGAGCTGTGACTTGTTAACCTCTGATGTTTTTGCCCCCTGTCATGCCATGGTACCACCTCAGGACTATGTGGCTATGTGTCGTCAAGTGGCCTGTCATCCAGCTGTGGTGTGTGACCTCCTCGCTGCCTATGCTAGTGCCTGTCGACAGCAAGGCTTGTGTGTGGACTGGAGGACACCTAACCTGTGTCGTGAGTCTTGGTTTTGTTTTGTGTGTGCATGTGCGTGCGTGCGTGCGTGCGTGCGTGCGTGCGTGCGTGCGTGCGTGCGTGCGTGCGTGCGTGTGTGTGTGTGTGTTTTGAGCAGTTGTGTCCTTAGGTCATCCACATTCCAGACACTTACTGTCACTAGCAGCATTTAAATATTAAACATGTTTATAAGTTTAAATAGTTTTGACGCCACCTTGTTAAAAGTATCAAATTTATGAGCATTTCTCATTTAAATGTTTTTCATTTCTAGCACAAGTTCTGTTTTGAACTGAACTTATTTTCCACTCAGGCTTAAATTTGTATATGTATGTGTTTTATAGCAATGGTTTGTCCAAATTCTATGGAGTATGGAGCATGCCATACAGGCTGCATGGAGCAGTGTGCCCATGGCCAGCCTCTCCTGGGTGATGTGGATTGGCGTGGTGATGGAATGGCAGGGCATGCTCAATGCTGGAATACCCCCACTGAGGGGTGCTTCTGTCCTCCGGGCACTCTGCTCCATGAGGGAGAGTGTGTCAGTAACACGACTTGCAGCCAGTGTGTGGACCAACATGGACAAGCTCATCAGGTACACACACACTCTCTCTCTCTCTCTCTCTCTCTCTCTCTCTCTCACTCACACACACACACATACACAGGATGTTGTCACAGGTATGATCATATCAGCTCAGTTTTTCAAACTTCATTGCCTTCTGGTTAAAATTAACAGTGAAAGACACGGTGATTAAGTAGATAAAGTGTTTTCTTCTGTGTTTCTTCCGATTGTAGTTAGTCGTATGTGTAAGACCATATTTAAAACTAAAAATGATTTATTAAAGAATTGAAGATGTATTTTCTCGTGTTTTTAATGGGTTCCACTGCATATGCTGAACATTTACTGGTCTGTTATGTTTCTGAATGTGTTGTTTGCTTTGTTTTTTCATCGATAACCTTTTTTTTTTTTAAAAAAACAAACAAACAATTGAATACAACAATGTAAAATGCCATAACTTTTGTAACTTTGTATGTGTGTTTTAGTTTATGGAGTTCTGGACTCCTAACAACAATCCATGTTTGCTGTGTATGTGTCTAGATCAGCAGCACATTAATTGCACAGCATTGCCTTGCACCAATGCTAAAGGTATAAAAATAATAAATAAAACTTCTCTCTCTTCGCTACTATGTGACCTTTGTTCTTTTTTTATTTTTCACTCTTTTATCCACTCCTCCCACTCATTATCCTTCCTGTTTACATCCATTGCATATTTAATTTCACTAACTGACCCAAATAATTGACTTTAGCAGAAGTGCCGCTTCAGTAATGTAAATGTGTAGTCATAGTAACTGTTGCCGTGTTACAGCTCCTGTATGTGGAAGATGTGAGATTCTCGTGGAGAAGAAAGAGTCAAAATGCTGCCCTGAGTTTGAATGCCGTAAGGTCATGATTTATCGTAAGATTAATACTAATAAACTTTTACGGGTGTATGTAATAAATTATATTGTGTTTCACTGCAGTGTGTGACATTGCCAATTGTAAGCAGCCTGCTCCTCCAGAATGTGAAAATGGACTTAGGTCGGTCCTCTTAAACCCAGGAGAGTGTATTCCGATCTATCAGTGTGGTATGAGCTTTTTACACTCCCATATTTACACTTATACTTCATTTTACATCCAAATTAAGTAATCAAGCTGTCTCTTATTTTCAGTCTGTCACAGGGAAGAGTGCAAAGCAGTTAAACCCAATTGTCCTGCACACAAAAAACTGTCTGTCAAAAAGACTGACTGTTGTGATTCCTTTGAATGTGTGTGTGACTGTCAGAATTCCACACAAATCTGCCCCCTTGGGTACAGCACCAAAGAGATTATCAACGAATGTGGATGTGTTAATGTGATGTGCCTTCCTGATCAGGTGGGCTGTATGTGTGTGTCTGTGTGTGTTTAATTGTGAACACGTTATTTAAACACCCTTATTAATATTTTAGCCAGCTTTTGCCTTTACTGAATGAGCGAGGTAGATATCTGCACTAAAGTTGCTGTGTGTGCAGGTGTGTGTGGTGAATGGAGTTATGTATCAGAAGAGCAATAAATGGGATGAAAGATGTAAGACATGTACGTGTACAGAAGAGACAGACAAAGCAACAGGACTGCATATAGCGCAGTGTGTTGATCAAGTCTGCAACCAGATCTGTCCTCCGGTCAGTCCATTTATTATTATTATCACTTTGTCCTGTTTGTAATTATTTCTCAGGATTATGCTGAACTGCACCAGCACTATGACATTATGACATGTTTGCTTATGGTATTGACATTGTATACCCATTATGCATTAAAACTTTAAATCTGACTTAGACCTTCATGATTTTAGTGAAACTGTTTCTGGTCTGTTTTCTATGTAATCAGATAGAAACACTGAACAGACACCTCTATAATGTGATGTTTGATGGGTTGACTTGTGTAGTGCACTATATGATGTATGCTCATGCAGATATTCCTGTACATGTGAAAGTGCACCTGGGTTAAATGTTTTATGGTTTCTGTTGCATTAATAGTGATTATGAATGTGTGTTTGAGTGCAGGGGACCACATACTCTCAGTCAGAGGGAGATTGCTGTGGTCACTGTCGAAGGTCCAGTTGTCTGGAGGAGGCTGCAGGTAGCCGGTTGCGAGCAGTAAGTGTGTGTGGCTCTGCAGGTTTAATCACTGATCTGTAATTGCACTCAGATGCTTAGTATGTGTAATTAAATGAGCTTTAGTGTCCAATATATCTGTAAAGCTTCACCTCTGTAAACAAAGATTTTTTTGTATGTAGGTGGGAGAGCGCTGGGTTTCTCCTGATAACCGCTGTGTGGTGAACGAGTGTGTGCAAGTTAATGAAGAAGTATTCATCCAACACACAAACATTTCATGCCAACCCATAGACACCACTAGCTGCCCCCTGGGCATGAAGCTACACTGTCCCACGGTTGAGGACTGCTGCCAAACCTGCCACTGTGGTATGTGCATGCACAGAAATGCTCATCTGTCACAAATGCACAAAATCTTCACCTGTGTTTTATTTCTCTGTTTCAGTTCCTGTGGAAGCTTGTTTGTTGAATCATACACTCATTGGGGTAAGACAAAACATGTTAAAAGGATGCAAAAAGATTTATATCAATGTCACAACATTGAACAGGTGCATGTGTGTGCAGGCTGGAGAATCTGTCATGGTGGATGTGTGTACACACTGCACGTGTGGGATTGAGCAGGAGAAATATCACCTGTCCTGTCGAAAGATGAGCTGCTCACCTTGTGCAGAGGTATCATCCATTTCATTATTAAATAATTCTCTACATGAGGTTTAACACTCAGTGGCTATTTATTATTCCACTCTCACATTTATTCACCAGCTTTATTTGTGTGTGTGTGTCTGTGTGTGTGTGTTCGTAAAATAGGGTTACACCCTGGAGCCAGTGCCAGGTGCATGCTGTGGCCATTGCGTGGCATCATCCTGCACCATCCAGCAACCGAATGCACATTTAATCAGCCTGAAGGTCATTTACAAAATACACACAGCCGTGTCTGATTTCCCATAAAATTCCATAATCATTAATCCGTATCCCTCTTCTACATTTTTGTATCAGGGTTTTCTATGGATAAATTAATAAATTAATGTAGTTAATTAAATGCACATGTATGTGTTTAGATCAATTCAAGCCGTGAAGATGGCTGCTTCAAATACAACTGCCATGTGAATGAGAACGAAGAACTTGTGTTAGAGACAGTGGTAACCACCTGCCCTCCATTTGACCGAGCCACCTGTCTGGAGCATGGGGTGAGCCTAAATGACACACACACACACACTCACACACACATTCAAATCACCAGAAAAGGTAAGAAACTTTTATGAAATCTTACTACTCTTGTTTTAACTATTCCAATAATACTAAGTGTCATGGTGCCACCTGTATCAGCAAGAACCTACGTGCTGAAATGCAGGTGCATGAAATCTCACTTTTGCTCACTTCAAAGAGATTAGCTTTTGCCACAATTTAAAGGAGCTCCACTGCAGGCCCTTTAGACCTCTGAAAACAAGACAATAACCTAAAGGAGAGAAAACATTCCTTACATTTCTAAATTAAATTATTTCTCTTTTGCAGCAGCTTCTTGGTATGTATGTAGAAAATATAATTTATATATGTACAAAACAGCCTTTAAACCCACTGTAATCTTATATAAAGTAATTAACAGTTTTAATGTTATTTGCAGGGTAAAATAAGTCATATTGGACAAAGCTGTTGTGAGATGTGTAAGTATAAAAATAGATTTTTACATACATTTTATTGTAAATATATGATGTGTTTTTCAGTCTACACCAATACATATGAAATGAAAGATGGAGGCACAGCTGCAAAATGATGTATTAAAATGGCATACATTAAATTTAATCTCATAGGCATTTTTATTGATTTAAATTATTTTTGTTATCAGAAGCTTCTTCAGGTTAGGAAACAGATTCTTGAGCAGTCTCTAACTGCATTCATTCCTGTATGTATGTATGTATGTGTGTGTGCGTGTGTAGGTACTAAACCAGAATGCAGGAGGATGGTGGGTTTGTTGAATTATATCAGAGTAGATGAGTGCCAGTCAGAGGAGAAACTGGAGCTTAGTTACTGTGAGGTACTGTAAAGTTCATTTCAATATGTTAATATTCTCAGTAGTAAACTGTGCAGATCGTCTTGTAACATGCACATATTTGTAACCAGGGCCAGTGCAGCAGTAAGTCTGTTTACTCTTTGGAGAAGAACCATGTGGAGAACCAATGTGTGTGTTGCACTGCCACTGGCACTCTGCCACTGAATGTCTCTCTACGCTGCCCTAATGGCACGCAGATTCACCACCAGGTCCTCACTGTCACCGGCTGTGACTGCCAAAGTCACACCTGCTCTCCTAACTGAACATTATACACAACTTCTACCCAAATATAAACATACTACAACCAAACCATACCTGAACAGAAGCAGCTATCCTTGTTCATCTCATTATCACAAATTATAGATACATAACCAATAATGTCACAAATCAGCACTTAATCAATAAACTGTCCCTGACAGCCCCCTGCAGCTGTGATTTGATTTTTTTTTTGGCTGTGTGTAAACTGCTTATGTTTCTGTGTTTTTTTTTTTTTCTTTTCAACACTATTTTCCCTTTTAAAGCCTCAAAACATAAAAAAAAATGTAAACCTCAATGATACTTAGACAAAATGGAACACCTGAATTTGATAATTAAAAGGATAAGTATTCCTCTCCATAAAGTGAATGTGCTGTAAACAAACTGAAGATTTAAAAGAGATATATAAAATTTTATATTAACATTTCATTGGAAATATAGATAGAAATCCAATAGTGTATTGGTTAAAAAAAACTAATCTAATATTAGATAATAAATAAACAAATAAACCTAATCCAAGGTCACTGCCTTCATGATTTATCCTGCAGTTGGAAAGCTTTAATTAGTATGTATATTATTCAATCAGGCGGCACAGTGGCTTAGTGTTTAGCACTTTAGCCTCTCAGCACTAGGGATTCCCGGTTCAACTCCCCATCTGGGTGGAGTTTCTGTGTCCACGTGGGTTTCCTCTGGGTTCTCCGGTTTCCTCCCACAGTCCAAAAACATGGATGAAGTCAACTGAGTTCTCCAAATTGTCCCATATAGAGTGTGTGTGTGTGTGTGTGTGAGTTAGTGTGTGCCCAGCGATATATTGGCGCCCTGTCCTGGGTGTATCTGCCCAGCGCCCAAAACGTTCTCCCCTGGATGGGCATGGGGAACCCCCCGCGACCCTAATATTGGATGAAGCAGATAATGGATGGATTATTAAATCATAGACTGAATGTTCAGTCTAAGCGTAATGTTGAGATTCATAACTATTTAACTATATGTGTAGGTAATTAACTTGATTCAAATCTGTACAAAAAAAAGTGGTTTTAACACGCTTTCGAAAAATGCGACGCGTTATGAATTTTCATACATAAAGCTGCGCGTCAGAGTGAAACAGAATTGTCCAGGTGTGCGCAGGTTGGAACGCAGTGATTTATCAGAATGAGGGCTGCAGTCAGTGACACTGAAAGTTTCGCGCAGTGTGGAAGCTTAAAGCTCGGAGCCTGCGCGGAATTAACGGGAACAGCCGAGCGCGTTAAGCTGCATGCGCGGCGCCAGCGGGCGGATTGTCCACCATCGCACGCACTTCTGCTTCTTCGAAGCGGCTGGCGCGCTCTTTCCGCTGACACATGGCTGTGAACCGGTCTTCATCGGCTTCAGGTGAGTGTCTCCCTTTGTCTTTCCACACTCCAATTAGTCGCGGACGGGCAGCAAATATGGACACGCGCAAAATCGCCCCGGAGCGGCGGCTCATGACGCGCTGGCAACTGTTGCGCCCAAATTACCGTTACATCTTTTATTTAAATGTGCGAATTAATTGTTTTATTCCTTATGTAAACATATTGCAGCTTATTCGGGTCGAATCGGGCGCGCTTTTGGGCAGAGCGCCTGCGTGCGGTGTTTATCAGATCCCTGTGACCTTTTTGGACATCGCAGTATTGTTTAGCTGTATTAGTCTCTGGCTTGTTGGTAAATGATTTGGGTGCATTGTTTATAGGAGGAGTCGCTGTAGTGGACGGGGTTTGTTCTCTTTACCGAGCAGACCGTAAGCTGAGCTATTTCAGGCTCCAACGCGAAGCGTCGGGTTAAAGGCGTTCGCCATTCAACCTAATTACCGATCTCCCGTAATATCCCAACGCTGTCTTATAGCGGATTGCAAATCTTTCAGGGTAGACAGCATAAAGAGGTGTCTTTTATGTCGTCAAGGCGGGCAGATGAAACAAAGGCGCTTAGCTCCATCTTAGTCATATATCCGTATTTGTTTACTAGTGTCGGTGGCATTTAGGGGGGTCGGGTGCAGGTGCGGGTGCGTTGTGATGGGTAAATGAGTCCAGGTGAGGCGCTTCAATTTTCGTACCTGTCCATAGTGATGAATGAATACAGTTATTTGATTTCTCGCTCTTCTCTCTTTCCTTCGGTCTCTGTCTGTCTGTCTCTCTCTCTCTCAATCTGTCTCTCTCCCGCTTATTTTTCTAACAGAGTCGTGGAACGGAGTTCCTGAGCGCATGCGCGTAACCACTGCAATGTGCGAATCAACATCCATTCACAGCGAAAAGCTACGCAGTCTCGCAAGAGACTTATCAGAAATCGGGCAGGACAGAGCCACAAGTCGACAGGACACTGTGGAATCTGTATGTCCATGTTCTTCTTTGTCTTGAATACTTTAGATTTAAGAATATAAAAAATTTGTCCCAATATAAATTTTTTTTAAATGTCTCTGGGTCTTTTGGCACAGATATGCCAAACCTTCATAAAAACAGTAAACCGAGAAGATTTCAATCCTTTGCATAAGTTGTAAGAAAGGGGCAAGGTGGCTTAGTGGTTAGCATGTTCTCCTCTCAGTGCTAGGGATTCCCGGTTCGAATCCTCTGTCCGGGTGAGTTTCCTCCGGCTTCTCCGGTTTCCTCGCACAGTCCAAAAACATGGGTCAAGTCAATTGAGTTCTCCAAATTGCCCCATCTAGAGTGTGTATGTGTGAGTGAGTGTGTTCCCAGCGATAGATTGGCTCCCTGTCCTGTGTGTATCTGCCCAGCGCCCGAAACGTTCTCCCCTGGATGGGCATGGGGAACCCCCCCCCCCCCGCGACCCTAATATAGGATAGATTGGAAGATGATGGATGGAAGTTGTAAGACAGCGGCACGGTGGCTTAGTGGTTAGCACGTTCGCCTCTCAGCACTAGGGATTCCACAATCCACATCTGGGTGGAGTTTCCATGTTCTCCCCGTGTCCGGGTGGGTTTCTTCTGGGTTCTCAGGTTTCCTCCCACAGTCCAAAACTTGATGGATCAAGTCAATTGAGTTCTCCAAATTGCCCCATATTGAGTGTGTCTGTGTGAGTGAGTGTGTGCACAGCGATAGATTGGCGCCCTGTCCTGGGTGTATCTGCCCAGTGCCCGAAACGTTCTCCCCTGGATGGGCATGTGGAACCCCCCTGCAACCCTAATATTGGATGAAGCGATAGATAATGGATGGATGGAAGTTGTGAGAAAGGAAGGCATGTATGGGCAAAAGTACACTGACAGCATTCATGCCATCCTATTCTTAGTTGGTTCACTTATTTTGCAGCCTTAACAGCACCCACTTATCTACCCACTTATCTTGGCAGGTTACTTATAGGTCTTTGCAGACCTCTTTGCTAGACCTCTAGAAATATTTGCTTATTCATCCAGTAGAGCATTTGTAAAGTCAGAAATTAATGTTGAAGAAAAGGCTTTGTTGTTCAATAATTTTTCTTGTATATCTGAAAGGTGCTGTATTAGGTTTTGAGGTCATCCTTCCACACCAATTTCATCCAAACATGCCTTAAAAGACTATACTTTGTGCAGGGTCTTTTTCCCGACGTAATTAAGTGTCCTTTCCCCAACTGTTGATGTTCTACAAAAATGGAAGCGTATAATTGTACAAAATGCATTAATGAGTGCTTGATTATAAACACCTGTGGTAATAGACTGAATCAATTAAGGGGTATGTCTTAATACCTTTGTTAATACACATAGTGTATTCTCAAGCTTGTTTATTTTTTACCTTAAATTACTACCCAATATAAAATGTATTTGTGTTTTTTTGTTGATTGCAACTAACCAATGATTAGTAGTTACTGTCAATAACAGCTAGATAGATTTGGTAATTTAGATAGATTTGGCAATAAAGTAAATAATTGTTGAAAGTAAATAATTACAAATTAAAATTTATGACTGAATGAGGTTGAATGCTAGGTCCTATCCCTCGATTTATATAAATGTGTCACATTTCTAATTTAAAGACCATTAGGAATAAGGGCATCTACTTAATACCATCTGTTTAATATACATTTGTTCCACCAGGATGAGCCAGTCCCTAGTCAAAAAGAAGAATTGTGTTTTGCTGATGGCTGTAGAAGAGTGGACTACGTACTTGTCTATCACTGCAAAAGACGCTACTCCATTGTGTCCAATGGCAATCTGCCTTCAGCCAGAATGAACACTTTGCAGAGGTGCAGCCAGGATAATCAGGTTGAAGTAGAACTGGAATCGGGTCATGGTTCTGGACCGGGAGAAGGGGAAAAGGCCTTGATCAGGGAAGAGTTCGAAAGAGGTCTACAGGAGCAAGGTCTGGAGATTGAGCGGGATGTAGAGGTGAGTTTCTCACTATTTATGTTTTTTGGAGATAGGTTTACCTTTAGCATTTTAATGAGAATTGACTGCCTCTCT
This sequence comes from Corydoras maculifer, assembly GCA_019802435.1. NCBI lineage: Eukaryota > Metazoa > Chordata > Actinopteri > Siluriformes > Callichthyidae > Corydoras > Corydoras maculifer. Next base: position 526,971 of record JAFMOD010000001.1, on the reverse strand, counting down.
GGTCAGTCTGTGTTTATGTGTCCAGGATTTTGGAAGTGATTTATTTGTGGTTAGTAGAAACAGACCTAGGGTGGATTAATACCGACTGCAGATACCCAGCCAAAATGCAGATTACCACTGATCCTTATACACAGAGGTGTGTGTGTGTGTGTGTGTGTGTGTGTGTGTGCATGAGCATGAGCATGTAAATACAGAATGTGATGCTCAGTGATCCAGTCATGAATCTTCAACAACAAGCAGGACGAATACAATAAATGCAAAACAAAGCCAATTTGCTTGTGTTGATGCTACATTTTATACTGCAGTGTAACACAGGTCCTAATTAAACCAGGTTTATATTTGTTGTAATTGTGATTTTTTTTCACTGCAGTCTTTTATTGCATCCACTTTCAATAATTAGTTCTTTCAAATGTGCTGGGTACAGAAAAATATGAAAGCATGCAAAACAGTGATCTTTTTAAAGATGTGACTTGTTCAAACAATACACATTTGTACATTTGTTTAATAGGAAATTTTGTCTTGCAAGTTTAATGGTTCAGTTCATGCATAAATTTACTCTTGTGCTCTTGTCTCTCTCTCTCTCTCTCTCTCTCTCTCTCTTCTCTCTTTCTCGCTTAATCAGATGAAGACAGTGCGCTTTACCCGTTTGCATGTTCCCTGGTCTGTTCTTAGCCGAGAGGCAGAGCTTCTTAAGATCAAAGTTCCCACAAAGAAAGTGAGTGTCATGTAAAATCATTCAAAGCACAAACCTTTAATCCTTCAGTCATGCACTCATCAGAGTTTTAAGCGGAAACATTTTAACTGTCGGTTTAACATAAAATATTTTTATATGCTATAAGTATTGAGACACCTCCATATTACACGTTTAAGAATTGAGAATTGAGTGAGTAGCTTGAGTGTTGATATTTCATGCTTAGTTAATCCTCAATGCGCAGTAATAAAAATTGGCAAGGTTTTCTACAAAAATTTGTAGAAGTGTATTTATATTTTTGTTTATATAGTCTTTATATAGCCCAACATGTTCATGACTTTTAAAAATATATTTTTAATTCAAATTTGATTTTCAGCTCTAAATATTACTTTCACTTATGCTCCTTAAATCTGGGCATTAATATTTAAATTTTGTCTAATTTGCTTCTTCATCAGACTGCAAAAATCCTTGTTGCCATGCAATTTCATTGACAGTTGCATGTGTTGAGGTCAGAGCTTTTTGCAAGCCGGTCAACTCAGCAAATCTTTTAACTAGACCTGGTTTTGTGCACAGGGGAGCTGTTATTCTAAAACAGAAAAGAAGCTTTCTAAAATTGTTTGCAAACCTGAAGGCTAATCACTAGAATCTCATTATTTGTATCATTAAGTTTTTGTATAGCACATAGCACATCCATATACATTCTCTGCTCCTTTAAGCTTTAGAGTTGACATTATTATCAGTAACATTTTCATAGAATTTAATCAACTCTGTTTAGAATACCATGTCATCTTTGTTTGCAGTACTACATACGTAAATCATGTGTTCTCTGCAGTAGTTTCATGTGTCGTTCTCGTTCCTGCTTTGATTTGTGTGCTAAAACTTTGAAGAAAGCACTGAAAAAAAGACTTGCATTTGTTTGAATATTAAAATTTAAATTAGAAATCTCTTTTAAAAACTGGTACCAAATTCAAATAGTTTTAAATGTAAATCTTTTTTAATTAGTAAATTTTTTTTAAAATTAAAATCACTTTTAATCAGTTTAATTAGTAAAGAGTATTGTTTTTCAGACATATGTGTTAAAGGAGAAAACTGGTCTTGCTGGTGTAATACGTTCACTTTGGGAGAAGATCAATCAACCATTCTTTCCCTACATTTCCGACCCTTCAAACACTTGCAACCGTGTCCTCTCACTTCCATTCAGTAGAGAAAAACTACACTTGTGAGTATGCACAAAGTGAGCAACACCAGTGTACTTGCACAAAAACATGCCCTTAATAATGTCAATATAATTTTTTTCTGATTTTTAGATTTGACATCAAGTCGAAACATACTCTGTTCGACAACGCCACCCGAGGACGGATTGTGAGTCATAGTATAACAAATTATTTTAGGACATTTAATATGTATTATAAATGAATAACTATTAATTATGTGTGTGTGTGTGTGTGTGTGTGTGTGTGTGTGTGTGCATGTTGACATGGATATTTGCAGGTGTTTGAGATCCTAAGACGAACATCCTGTACTGAGTCTTGTCAGACTATGGGTATACATTTTAAGGCACAAAAAGTGTTACATAATTGTATTTTCAGACTTGATTTGTTGTTTTAATGCTGTTGTTTGTCAAAATTGGGAATTTAGAGAAACTAAGATATTGCAAGTAGCTGTCAGACAAATGCATTGTTGTTATTGTGCGTTATTCATACTGAAACAGAAAAGGGCCTTCCCCAAACTATTGCCAGAGAGTTGAAAGCATACAGTTGTCTTAGCAAGGTGTTTGATTTAATACATCTGTGGCAATAGGACTGAAGGAAAAACATGGATTTGGTGATTAAGATGCTTCCCAAATCATTGTCCATTCAGTGTCTTATGTAAATATTTTAAAAACTTTTTTGTATTTAGAAAACCAATAAAGCATATCTTTTAACAGGGATGTACTATTGCGGTTTAAAATCTAAATGCTCATAGTGCAGCTTGTAAAAGCATTTAAAATTTTATGCTGAGTTCTTGAGTTTTTTCCCAATGTTCAAATTTTTGTTTCCTTTTTGTTAATTCAGGCATCTCATCATTATTGGCCAAAGGTGTTTATGATGCAGCCTTTCCTCTGCATGATGTAAGATGAACCTTTCATATGATCATAACATAATAAAATATATGTTTTAGTTTAATCAATTCTGATACACTCGATGAATAACACAACAGCACCGTATGTGTGTGTGTGTGTGTGTGTGTGTATGCATGCTCAACAACACTGCTTAGAATGTGTTTAATTTGCAATTTAAGAAATACAAATGACTGTTAATTTTGTGTTTAGGGGGACTTTAGTAGTTCAGATGATAAAGAACATCGTAATGATAGACAGGTGAGAGTTAATTGTCTGTTCTGATTGGAAAGATGTCATGTGATGAGGTTTAGAAACTTGAGTGATAAAAAACTGTCCAAAGCTGCTTAGTGTCATTAGAAGTATGTGAACGTGTGTGTGTGTGTGTGTGTGTGTGTGCGCGCGTGCCTGTGTGCGCACGCTCACGCACATGCATCAACCTATGTCTATGTTACAAATTGCAGCTTATATAACCTATATAATAAAAAAAATATTAACCAGTAACAGCTAATTCCAGCCTGAATTTCTTCAATATTATAATATGTAATGAAAAACTTCTTATTTTGATGTTAAGAATTCCTTTTTGTTATCTACAGTTGTTGCATGAAGAATGGGCCAATTATGGTGTTTTCTTCAAATACCAGCCAGTTGATCTTATTAGGTAAGTTGGGGCTAACATACTGACCTGGACTGGATGTCAATTATAAGTATTGTAATTTTCTTAAATTTTTTATTGCCCAACAGGAAATATTTTGGGGAACAAATTGGTTTGTATTTTGCCTGGTTGGGAATTTATACCCAGCTGCTGATACCTGCATCTGCAATGGGTATCGTGGTGTTCCTGTACGGATGGCTGACTGTTGATACAAATGTACCCAGGTTTACTGCCATCTCTTATTTACATGAATTATGACATTACATCATTATTACTAATAGCAATATTTGTAAATATTAATACTCTATCTTTGTCTTACTTTATTACTCTGTGCTTTTCTAAGTCAGGAAATGTGTGATAAGCGGCTGAATTTCACCATGTGTCCCATGTGCGACCAAGTATGTGATTACTGGCAGCTGAGCAGTATGTGCAGCACAGCGCGTGCCAGCTATCTGTTTGACAACCATGCCACTGTAGCCTTTGCCATCTTTATGTGCCTGTGGGGTAAGTATATTAATGAGTGTACAGAATGTCAGACACATTAAGAACAATGTCTGCCACACCGGAAATGTTAGCATTTATGTGTTAAATAAAGTATGATGGGCAGTTGTAAATTTTTTAATGTGTCCATTTTAAAATGCACAACTATATAAAGTAATACATATTCATACCTTTCAGTTTAAGTGTCAGAATTTAATTGACTCATGATCGGATAGTATGGTTGCGCAGTGGTTAGTGTTTATATCTTACCGCAAGAAGATACTTTGTTTGATTCTTTAATGGAATGGACAAAGTCTCTCTCTCTCTTGCTCCTTGTCTGTGTAGCTGCCGTGTTTCTGGAGCATTGGAAGAGAAAACAGCGGTGTTTACAGCACAACTGGGATCTAACAGGTCTCGAGGATGAAGAGGTGAAAGAGACGGAATATATATAAAAACTGTAAAATGATTAGCGTGATAAATCCCATACCCACACAGGTTCTGAGTTGAGTGTGGAGTGTGTGTTTGAGTGAGTAGCTCGAGTGTTTACAGTAATGAGATTGCCTTATGCTTAAAACATTGAGCTGATAGATGGTGAGGTCTGCACAACAACTCAATAAGTTCTTTACACTCTTGCCTCCTTCCTGTCCTTTTTATTTATACATTTTGAAACATTAACATCTTCCTTCTTACTAAAAGTTGTATATGAATGTTTGTTTACTCATTGCTTTAACACAGGACAGAACTGAGGTAAGTTCAATTTCTTTATTATGAAATGTCATGCATTTTCTAAACCTTACATTTACTAACTCAACAATCAGCACTGAATACTATTAAAAAATAATAAAGAAAACTTAATTAACAGTAGAATAAAAAAAAAAACGCAACACATATTTAATTCATAGGTATATTGTTGATTATATGCTATAGAATATTATTACAATAATATTAATGTATTAGTATATGATAATAAACTATTTTAATGTAATGCTATAATGGAATGCATTGTGGAATGCTCCTCTGTAAAAGTACTATTTTTTGTTTCCTTATTTTACCAGGATGAGCTTCGACCATCTTATGAGTATTTTCTTCTCCAAAAGCAGCAGAAAAAAGGCAAAAATAAAAAGAAAGAAAAGGTAATGTGCTTTCTCAAATCTAATTACTCTGGTTCTTACAACACATAACCTATTAGCTTTAATAAAAGCATTTATTTTTTATCTGACATACTGAAATATTGAGTTACATTACTGATGCATTTTAACCTGGTAATTTGACGTTTTACAGCCAGATGAGAAAACAGATGACATCGGTAGAGAGAAGTTGCTGACTACAAAAGGAGGACAACCATCGGTGAGGGGTTTAGGGTGGTGTGTATATGATACACTGAGGAACAGATTGAAACAGAGTGAGCAGAGTTAGATAAGAGAGAGGTGAGGAGAGAGAGAGCTAATCAGCTTATCCCAGAGTGAGAGAGAAAAACAGAGAAAGATGGGGCGGGTCTTTAGGGATAATGTTATTAGATGTCAGTCAGCTGTCAGTCAGAGATGGAATGGTCAGTGCACTTTGCGCTGACCTCGTGAATTTAAAAATCAAAATCCAGTTTTCTTACAATTTTCTGTCAATCTTAGTCTTTTATCTTTTTGTCTCATCTCATGACAAGAAGGTGTCATTTCTAAACATATATGTTCAGTTAAAAATGATTCCAATTTCTGCTGCTGCACACCTGCACACAAATACACATACACACACACAAACACACACATACATGCACACACAGAAAGCACTGAAAGCAGATTACTGTGGGTATTCCACACAATAGATTATGTGAGATTAAAGTCAGAGCTGGATTTAAAGTTAAAGTGGCGCTCTTCCTCTAATCAAAGACACATGCTGTTTATGATGTTGGTAGTGGTGGTGGTGATGGTGACGGTGGGGTTTAGGCAAACTCATCCCTTTTCATTGACACAGTTAATTGTACATCATTCCCACTGTCTTCACTCTTGTCATGATTAATTACAACTTTTAAGGGCTATTTTAAGTTTAAAATTATCAAAATTCCCATCGATCATATTACACCCTCAGTGTAAGAAGCAGGGGTACCTCAGAAGCAGGGGTACAATAGGCGACCGTTTATGTCCAAGTTTCATTAATGTATATATTAGAACTAATTTTAACAAACAATGCAATACAATATTCAGAAGTTTGTTTCCTGTTAAATACAGTACATGTTCACTTGGAACATCAGTTTTGATTTTAGGCTAAGTAACATTTGTAAAGGTTTGAAGACTCTGGACCCTGAATGTTAACATAATGAAAAATTAATCTGTATTTAGTTTGTTTCAGACTCTCTGACATGGAGAGACCGACTTCCAGGATTCTGTATTAACATCTCCTCAATTCTTCTGATGGTCTGTATTCTTTTCTATATCTAAACAATACATTTATTAGTTTAACATCAGTCAATTAGTTGTAGGGTATACCTGATATATTCGTTTCTGTTTTTTTTAGTTTAATGTATTGTTGCATTCTTGCAGCTTCTTCCGTTCTCTACTTATTGAACAATGATGGGTATCACGTGTTTCTCTGTGTTAGGTGGGGGTGACTCTGTCAGCAGTGTCCGGAGTTATTTTGTACCGCATCATTGTTTTTGCTGTAATGTCAATGAACCCTGACCACGAGGCCAAAGCCAACGTACGCGTTACTGTAACCACCACTGCAGTTATCATCAACCTGCTAGTGGTTTTGGTGCTGGATGAGATATACGGTGCTGTGGCTGTCTGGATCACAGAATTAGGTCAGAATGTGTTACAGTTTTAATTAAATAAGGTATAAATGCATGTGGTTTAATATCCAAATCTTCATTAATCAGATAAAAACATGCATGTGTCTGAACATGATCTTATGGCATATTATCATAATTGATCATACAATTGTTGATTCATTGATTAAAGGTATAAAACAATGAAAATTAAAAAAAGCTATTGTGGTTTGTAATCTTCAGAGATTCCAAAAACTGAAGCAGCTTTTGAAGAGCACCTGATCCTCAAGGCTTTCCTCCTCAAGAGCATGAATGCTTTTGCACCTGTCTTCTATGTTGCCTTTTTTAAGGGCAGGTAAACCAGTCTTTAATTTAAAGAGACTTATTTATTCACAGTCCTGTTATTTCTTTTTTGGTTAATGTTGGCTCTCACAAGGTGTTTTTATCAGACTATTATGTTTGGATAATTAGATTTGCAGGACGTCCTGGTGACTACGTGTATGTTTTTAAAGACTTCCGTATGGAGGAGGTAAAAATCTTGAAATTCTGCACTACTCTTTACTTGTTTTGTTTCATTCATTTACACATGGACTTCTCTGCGTGTGTACTCCAGTGTGCTCCAGCCGGCTGTCTCATTGAAGTATGTATTCAGCTGGGCATGATCATGCTGGGAAAGCAGCTCATTCAAAACAATATCTTTGAAATTGCAATTCCGTGAGTTTTATGCTACATATGTACACTTTTATCAGCTATTTATTTCTTGTCTGTTTTTTTTTAAAATCTGTTTATATATATATATATATATATATATATATATATATATATATATATATATATATATATATATATATATATATATATATATATATATATATATATATATATATATATATATATATATATATATATATATATATATATATATATATATATATATATATATATATATATATATATATATATATATATATATATATATATTTTTTTTTTTTTTTTTTTACTAAATGTCTATATGTGCACTTTAATCTGAATTTGAAGAAAGCTGAAGAAGATGTATCGGACATATAAGGAGGAGAAGGAAGACGGAGAGAAAAAAAAGAACAAGGATCCGAATCGACCTCGGCATCGCTGCGAGCTGGATTATCAGCTAGAACAATATGAGGGTTTGAGTCCAGAATATATGGAAATGAGTATGTATTCTAAAAGTTCAAAAAAGTTTTTTAAGGCACAGTTTTAAAGTAATCAGGAATCAAGCCTCTGATATATACTGTAGTGACATATTTGTTCTCTTTAGTTATTCAGTATGGTTTTGTTACACTCTTCGTCGCATCCTTCCCATTGGCTCCTGTTTTTGCTCTGCTTAACAACATCATTGAGATTCGTCTTGATGCAGCTAAATTTGTGAGCGAAATACGGAGACCTGATGCTGTCAGAGCGAAGGAAATCGGTACGGAGGGGGTTTTACAGATGGAGCCTGCAATAGTTTGTAATCAAATTTATTTTTAACATCTTTCTCTCTCCTGCTTCATCTTTAGGGATATGGTACAACATCCTGAGTGGCATCAGCAAGTTTGCTGTTATTACAAATGTGTGTAAACCACATATTTATTTGTATAAATTTCCTTGTTAGATAAATATTTGGGCATTGTTTAAAACTATTAAATTATTAAATCAAATAATTAACCTGAATCAAATGTTCTGATCATTGGGTTTCTTGTGTTTGTTCACTCTTCCAGGCGTTTGTAATATCTTTTACATCTGAGTTTATTCCTCGGATGGTATATCAGTATCTGTACAGTGAGACGGGCACCATGCATGGCTTTACAGACCACACGCTGGCATACTTCAACACAAGCAACTTTAAACCAGGCACAGCCCCCAACAACACCCGTTTGGACAGAGAGCTCCGGATCTGCAGGTTTACACATATCTGCACTCAGTCTGGTGTTTACACACTTTCTGTGTTTCTTGTAGTTTTTGATTCGTTTATATTTTTTCTATTTCAAGGTATAAAGACTATCGAGATCCCCCCTGGTCACCTGAGTCTTATCAGCTTTCTAAGCAGTACTGGTCGGTGCTAGCTGCACGGCTTGCGTTTGTCATCTTTTTTCAGGTTTACTGAAGTTCTAAGTAAAACGTTTCATGGTAGTCTTATTCCGGAATGACTTAGTTATTCATTAATGTTACATTTTCAGAACCTGGCTATGTTTCTCAGCATGCTGGTGGCATGGTTAATCCCAGATGTTCCACGTTCTTTAAAGGACCTTCTGAAATGGGAAAAAGCCCTGCTGCTGGATCTGATGCTTAGTGAAGAAGCTAAGAAGCAGGAGCTGCAATCCCAGCAGCCTGCTAACATCAACATTACACTCAGTACCCCATGGGAGGCGCACATAAACCCAGAGTGCAGTATTGAACTGCAGCGTGAAACAGATGATGAACTGAACAAACTTCAGTCCTTTGACAAGGAAAGCAATCATACGTTACCAGTGGAGGAACCTGAAACTACTATGAGTGAACCTAAAAATGGATTATTTGCTAAAAAAACAGGCAGCCTCTCACGAGATCCTCAGCTTGGACATCTGAGTCGGATAAAACCACATGACCCAAGTCCAAGGTCACGGAGCCGCTGTCGAACTCTTCCCCCTAGACAGAGAGAGGAACCAATAGGTACCAGCTCTAGTAAAGCGAGTCACTCTTCCAGCTTCGGACAGCTCAGCCAGAAGATTTGTCCATCACCCAATGAGCTCTTGTATACCACCCCTATGGAACTGCCTCTATCTAAAACAGATTGTTCCATCCACCCTCAATTTGTTGTGTCACAAGACTTGTCCTCATCAGCGGTAACACACTCACTTAAATCACAAGCAGTTTCAAGTGAAACAGCTTCCTTCAATAAAATCCAAGGCACACAAATGATCATGGTACAATTACCAGCATCAACAGCATTGCCCCGGCCTCCATCCAAACAAGAACTCTTATGTAGTCAATCAGCAGCACTACCACAACCTCCTTCAAAGCCAGAGCTGATTGCTAAGGGACTTCCTCTCCAGGATCCCACCATCAGATCCAAGTCCCGCAGTAAGACTCTTCCTCTCAGGCAACGAGGACCTGATAGAGTGGAACGTCCCCCTAGACCCTCCCTCTCCACCAGCTTCACATATATGAGCCAAAATACTTCCTTATCCAGTGACCAGCCACACAACACCCTGGTTTAACAATACCTGATCCCTCTCTTTCTTTCAGTGCCAGAAAACTCATATGAACTACAAACTCAACGAAGTTAATCAACTTGTTGGTGTGTTGAAGTTGTTTCCATTGTTGATTCACCAAAACTAATTGTCTGTGCTTGTGTCATTGTGTTGAGACATGTGCTCCATTTACATTACGTACATAAAGGGATTTTTATTTAATTATTTAGTAGTAAGTGCAACTTTCTGAAAACATACAGTACTGTTTTTTATTTGTAAAAATTGTGCAAATTAACCAAAAAAAAAAAAAACAAGGTGTTTGAGCCAAACTTGTGTGGAACTAACGCACCATTATCTGCAACTGGAATTCTACCTGTACATAGAAAAAACAATTGACAATAGAAACACCTGACACTAAGCATCTCAAATTACTGTAATACTGCAAAAAAACAAACCTTGTCTTTGTATGTGCTTCATCATTGTCCTTCCAGTCAAGGCTGTTTGCTGGATAGTTTGGTAAATCAAAGTTCTGTGTAATGTGTCTTTCACAAATAATGTATTGTTATTTTTATCTTAGGTATAAGAACATTTCAGTATCCAAATCAAAATTAGAACATGTGGGTTTGTCATTTAATCCTCAGTGGGATTTTCCAGTGGCACAATCTCCCAGACACAAACAAATAAAGGTTTACTGACCATATAATGTAAGTGATATCATGTTCTGGTTCTGAGATCGAGTGTCGTTAAAAAATCTCAGTAAGTAAAAAATTATATCGCCCAAATTAATGATCACCAACATAAATAAATGGTCTTTTTAATGAGTAACATTTTTACTCATGTTTATTATTATACATTTTAAAACTGTTTAAATTGGATTTTTTTATTTTGCATTTGGAAATGCAGGTAAAAGTCAGAATATTATACTTTCAGGGGAACATGTCATTCTGCAAAACACCACCAGAGTGAGCAGACAACCTGTTTACCTGAACTACAGTCCAAAGTACCTGGATCTTTCGCTTTGCTTAAGCTCACAGTACAGTGCAAACCAAATAGCTATTAAAAACCTGTGCACAACTCACTGCTTCTTTGATAATTTTATACTTAATTTTGTTATAAAATAATTAGATTCCTGTCCCCATGAACAAATCAATTCACCCTCCTCTTTTATACCCCTCCAACCTAAAACCCACTAATCAATGGATTCTTTGTGAGGTAAAAAATGCTATGAAAGTGTGTGTGTGTTTGTGTGTGAGAGAGAGGTCAATTAACACATACTAGTGTCATTATCCTGGGCAGGACTGCAGAAGAATACAGACTACAGGTGTGTCTTGTCTTGAGTGTGTGTGTGTGTGTGTTGGGGGGGTGAAATGGGGAAGGAAGAAGGAAGGTTGAAAATAAGTGTATGTGTGAGAGAGTGGCAGAGGGAGGGTTTACCTGTTTCAGGCAGAAGAGAGCGGGTGGAGAACAGACAGGTAGGACTGCTTGTTTTGCTGTTTCATTTCTTTAGGCTTTAAGTTTTAGTGTTGGTTAGTTCATTATGTTTAAAAATTTAATAAATTACAATCACATCTGTCATAATAGTGAAACTACTACCAGGCTGAAGCTAAATCTTTAGAGAAGGACGAGTTTCAGCAGAAAGGCAGATCAGCAGAGCAAACATGGTCTAATCTTTTTGATCTGAAGAGTTGCTGAGTAAAATAATCATAAGAACACACAGCCTCGATAAAGTGCACTAACAGGATTTAGGAGCTGTTCAAACACGTCTTTACATTGAGTGTGTGTGTGTTCCTAAATCCTCACACTAGAGGGATATTTAGGGGCCTTTATTAGTGAAAAGTTGGTCAAAAATATTTTTAAACGTGTGGATTAGTTTAAAGTTGCTTTGTACAGATATGGAATAAAGGAAGAGGTTTGGAAGTTTTACTGATCACTGAATGCTTTAGTCTAATTAAATAATAATCTAATAAAACAGTTTTTAACATTTTTAAATTATCATCATTATTATTTGTCATAAGTATAATGTAACACGTCAGTGCATACAACTCGACTGTTTATAAAAGGCAATATGTTCTCACATTGGTGTTCCATGTTAAAGAACTGTATATTTTTATCTACATTCAGAGCTGACCGAGAGGTTTATAAATATCCACCCAAGTTTAGTTTAATGAGAAATGTCTTTAATCTATACTATGTGCGTGTCATATGTGTGAAAGGGCGGAGATGAAAAGGATTGTTCAGTAGCTGAAGGCTATTTTCACATAGGCCACATATGAACACACCTTCCACTAGCGGGGTCCTCTATTTTAGCCACACCTATTGCTAACAGGTGCAGAAATTCAATTATTTAATTTCCCTCAATCTTCATAGACAAGAAAGAAATGGTTGAACTGGCAATATCTTCTGCAAATTTGTAATCAGTATATTTTAAATCTTGATTATAAAGCAAAAATAACAAAGGGTTGAGGAGCTGGCTCACTCTTGATGTGAAATATTGGAATTCCATATATTCAGTCAAATGAAGCATAAAGGACTGAATTTAAGCAATGAAAATTTAAGCAATGAAAAATGTGTCACCATTTGGATCTGCTAACGCAAACTAATGACCTACTGTTCTTAAACCAGGTTCATACCGGAAGAAGATTATTAGTCTGGTTAATATTTTACTTTTACAGCATTTAGCACCCTGACTAAGACCCCTAAAGTATTCAGTCTGCAGCACATCCTTAAAGACAACACAAGCCAAAAGCCTTTCCTTATTTTTACTTAATTTATAACTTTGGACCATCTGTTTTGAGAACTGTATGTATAAATTACATTTACATTTGGTCATTTAGCAGACGCTTTTATCCAAAGCGACTTACAAGGTAAACGCAGGGTTCACAATATCCCTGGAGCAATGAGGGTTAAGGGCCTTGCTTAAGGACCCACACTGATAACTTCAGTGGACCTGGGATTTGAACCGCCAACCTTCAGATTGATAGCCCAACGCCCTGACCACTCCCTCCAGCTTATGAATGTGATAGAACATGTGTGAAACCATTCATACACCTCCCACCGTTACAAATTAAAAAATTTAAACTGTCTCTACAACTATCGGCACTATATTAGATATAGTGAATATTTTACTTTATACTTTATAATGTTTTAAAGACATTTATGTCCCTCTTTGCCACTTTTACCCATCTTTCTTAAAGTGCCCTTCAGTGTTTAATTATTAATTCTTATTAATTATTATATTGAATGTCAAACTTAAAGTCTATTTTATGAACTGGTTCACTGACGGGTTAAACCTCATTACTGAGTCTTTAAATACTATTTAAGTTTTAAACCAAATTCCTCCTTTCTCTTTGTTCAGAACAGAGACCCAAAGTGCCTACTGCATTTCACAGTTATAGGAACTTGTTGTAGAAAAGGGTTAAAATTATGATATGATGATTTAAGTAGGGTTTAGTTTAGTGATTAGTTAAAATACTAGATGTAATAATTATTAAAATTAAAAAAGGAGTTAAGATTATTGCTTAGAGTTAGTGTTTTGAATGGCGAGTTTTAATTATGATAAGGAATAAAAAGTTTAATGTCAGTGGTTATGATAATCTGGCTGTGTATTTTCCAGGACTATGTTGAGTGAATGGTTTTGGTGGGATCGTCTGTGGTTGCCTGTAAATTTAACATGGGCAGATCTGCAGGATAAAGATGGACTGGTGTATGCTCGTGTATCTCACCTTTATATAATCTTACCTATAGCAGTGTTACTGCTGGGCCTTAGAGTCCTCCATGAAAGGTAAATACACACTTATAAATGTAGCATGTGGTGTAATACAGGAAATATATGTCTGTTAAGTCTGACAAGGTCACATCCTTATTTTCTATAGATTTATTGCTCCACTGCTTGCTGCAGCTCTTGGAGTGAAGGACAAAACTCGTCCGAGAGCCTCAACTAATCCCACCCTGGAACTATATTTCAAATCATGTAAACATCCAATACAGGTGAACCATACTGTACTCTTACTTTGCATCAGTTTAAAATTTACACTTTAACTTTAATAGCACATTTATTTAGGATGTGGTAGCTTAGGGTGTTAAGCTATCAATCTGAAGGGTGGGGGTTCAAATCCACAGGTTACCTGTGTGAGCCCTTGAACAAATCCCTTAACTTATTCCTCCAGGGGTCATCCTGAAACATATGTGTCAGTTAAAATAACCCAAATGTATTTACTTTACATCATTTTTAATAAATCCATTTGGTGTATTACTGATAAAAATATTTTAAAACATAATATGTGGTTTAAAAAAAATAAATACTTTTTTGTTTGTATATGAACAGGTTTTTGGTAATTTTGTTGTGTCTTTGTGCTTGTAGTCTGATATTACAGGTCTTGGTAAGAAGGTGGGTTGGTCAGAGCATCAGGTTGAAAACTGGTTTCGCAGAAGAAGAAATCAGGACAGACCAGGAGTTTTGAAGAAATTCAGAGAGGCCAGGTAACCACACTTACAGACCTTCACAAACTACAACCAGCTAATAAAATGTTCTTAGATTCATGTTAACTTGCGGGGGGGGGGGGGGGGGGGGGGGGGGGGGGGGGGGGGGGGGGGGGGGGGGGGGGGGGGGGGGGGGGGGGGGGGGGGGGGGGGGGGGGGGGGGGGGGGGGGGTGTGTGTGTGTGTGTGTGTGTGTGTGTGTGTGTGTGTGTGTGTGTGTGTGTGTGTGTGTGTGTGTGTGTGAGAGAGAGTGTGAATGTGTGTTTGAGTGTGTGTGTGTGTGTGTGAGTGTGTGTAATTGTGTGTGTGTGCGTGCATGTGCAAGCATGTGTAAGGACTGCCAGGGGGAAAATACACCTTAAAAGGCACACACAGACATGTTTATTGTTTTTATTATTAGTAGTAGTATTACTTTTACTATAATTATAAATTATCACCATTTTACATTTAACTAAAGTTTAGAACAAGCAGGGATGAAATATTTTATTAACAGAGAACAAAATATTTTCAAAACAAAAGAAACTTCTAAATGTAAAAGCAACTGAATTTAAATACTATAACCATGATCACACTGGTTAATTCATTTGCGATTTGCACTGTGGTTGACTCAGTAACGGATTTGATCCACAAAGGTGACAGCAATTGAATTCAATGTGGGTAGATTTTCGTAAAACTCCAAAGAAGACATTTTTTGCATCTGAAACTAGTTCTAAAGCTGAAAACTAAAGTAAAATTCAATATTTTTTGAAAAAATGCACCCGAATTTTGAATAATGTAAAACTGTCTTTTATTTTACAGAAACCCTGGTTTTATGATTTACGCCAGATTTGGGCAGGATTTCCAAAACAGGTAGGTGACCTGTATACAACAGGTCAGTATTAATTATTTCACTTAATAAGAAAGATGTTCAGGTGTTACTGAATGAGTGTATTTCAAATCTAAACTCAAGTTGACTTTAGTTCCTGATTTTAAGTTATGATTACGTTAATACAGCAGTAACAGTTTGTATTATCAGTAACAACATTTGTAATGTACACATCTAATGTTTAAACCTCAAACAAATAAACAAATCAGAGATCAGATTTGGATTCATCACCTAATTAGGGTTTAACCATGTTCATAATAGCTTTTGTTGTTCGGTGAGTGATTTCTCACAGACTATGTATGTGTGTGTACAGGCTCTGCTAGACTCTCAGTACTGGTACTACATGTTCGAAATGAGTTTTTACAGCTCACTCTTGTTCAGTGTGGCGGTGGATGTGAAACGAAAGGTGAGAGTAATTCATTGCTTCTTTATTACTGTTTAACACTCAGTTTCTGATAAGAAGTTTGTCAATCTATAATATAATCATACGTTTAGAATACATACAGAATAGCAGGGGGATTTTGGTGATTTCTGTAATCCATTACCTCAAATTCACTTATATTAGTTAATAAAACTTAATAGGTCGTAGACTGAACCACAGTGGTTTACAGATGATTGTTTAATACTTTGAAGAATTTTTTCCAACACAAACTGATAAATCACTTATCAAATGCTTATTAGACCTGTTTTATAACTACACCTGCTGCAATTAAGTCCATTTTTTATTACCATTTGTCCCTGGCGTAACTGGGAGGGCAGAATTATGTGAGCACGCTAATATGCTATCATGTCATTAAAGTGCAAAGTTTCTTTTTGCAGGATTTTAAAGAGCAGCTGGTGCATCATTGGGCCACTCTAACACTGCTGTCATTTTCCTGGTGTGCAAACTACATCCGCATCGGCACCCTTGTCATGCTGGTGCATGATTCTGCCGATGTGCTATTAGAAGTATGAAGATGCCCCAGTATTTATTTCTGTACACTAACTAACCCAGTGATCATGTATCATCAGCAGTTTATAATGTAAGATCTTAAAGAGTCTGTGACCTCTCTAAGAAACTCTTGCTCTGTGATTGTGTTTTTTTTTCAGTCAGGAAAGGTTTTTAATTATGCAGGATGGAAACGCACCTGCGACGTCATCTTTGTTCTCTTCACTATTGTCTTCCTGATAACCAGACTGGTCATCTTTCCCTTTTGGTAGGCCCTTTTTCTGAGATGACGTTTTCTTGTACAGATTCTGATATTTTGTGATTTTTTTGCAAATTTTTCCACTGTGTGAACTTGTTCTCCAAGCACTGTCATTTTCACGAACTTATACTAACCACTGAAGCATTTCATTTATCAGAATCTTCACCCATTTCATAAACTTGAATTTTATAGAAAAAAAACATCTATAAATCCTGAAACACTCCTGTGTACTGAACTACTAAACATTAAGTTCAGTAAGTGTCACAGCACCTTTGTTCCTATATTGTATTACATATATACACAAACAAAGGTGCTGGGACACTTAAACATTACTCCCACAAAAAATACTACCTTTATTAAAGCAGGAGCTAGGTGGTGTAGTTTATTTTGCCACCCACTGTAAATACTGCATGTATATATAGTATTTATTTTACATGTACCTGTTAAACCTGTATGCTTAATAACATAATAAAAGCTCAGAAGTTAAAGTTGTTTAATTACAGAACTAAGCACACATTGCTAAAGCTATTAAAGTTTCCAAAGTGTAGACACATAATACATGTATGGTTTATTTGTAATATTTTAAAGTACATCTAGAGGGTTACTTTCTTTTAATTATGCTTTTGCGAAAACCACCCAGTAAACCAGTAGATGGTGAGGTTTTTTCTGGAAGTTTATAAAGTGGATTAACAGAATAAACACTGACTGCTGTGTTGATGTTGACTGTGTTTCAGGTTGATCCACTGTACATGGGTGTATCCACTAGATGAGTTTCAGCCTTTTTTTGGATATTATTTTTTTAACGTCATGCTGGTGGTCCTGCTGATGCTCCACGTGTTCTGGGCCTCTCTCATTCTGCGTATGGTCATAAAGCTTATGTTTGGAGAGGTGAGTGTTTAAATACGACTCTTATTCAGACAAATGCACACTACTATTACTCTAAGTACTCTAAATACTAATCTCACATTTTAATTCATACAGATGAAAGGTGATGAAAGAAGTGATGAGGAAGAGGAAGAAAGCCAGGGGGAAGAGAAAAACCACAACCATAAACACCATGAAGGTTCTACCAATGGATTATCAAACGGTCACTGACACAGGACCAGACGTCCCGTCAGCCGGGATGCGTGAAGTTGTTCATAAACTTTATGTCCATATTGGGCACAAATATAACTTAACACACATTATTAAATGCTGTTCATGATAGTAGTTTATTTAATAATCTTAATCACAACTTGTGCAATGTGAGCTGATTATTCAATAATCTGAACAAACAACTTATACATTTTTTGTTAAATTAGTGACATCATTTTTATCTAATGATCCTGAACTCCAGAGTGGATGAAACTAAGACGCTGTAACCATCATTCTGTAGCTGCTGAAAAAAGGACTTTGGTTTTAATGTAAACAAAGGAAAACAAAAGTGTATTATTGTATTAAATATAAAATCATATAATAGACAAACTTTATGATTTTAGTATATTTCATATTCACTCACTAGATGCTTTTTTTATTATATTCACCTTCTTGTTTTTACACTCAGTATCCATCAGTTCTACATAACATTTGCATGTTACAGACTGTAGTCCATCTGCTTCTCTGCATACTTTATTATATATAATATTACATTTCAAAGCAATAAATGTGTTCACTACAGCAGTGACTTACAGTAGGAATGTCTAATGTTGACCAGCTACAACACTGTTGACCAGCTACAACAATGGACTACATAGAAAACATACTTTTGCTAAATATAATTTTATTTTATTTTAGTTTGTATTTATTTACTGAATCCAACAAATTGTGAGGACATATGTCAAATGTGATTAAAAAATAGTTCATACTGATATCAATAAGGTCATGCCAACAGTATGTTCTAAAAAATATTTTACCATGAAACGGTTAACTACTTTATTCAAATTTTACATTTCATTAGTAAGTCAGTAAACAAAGATGGTCGTCTTTTTATGTACACATTAATAAATCAAACCAATTAATAAATAAATCTATTTGACATCTATCAATTTACTCTACTCAGTTCACATCGTCATGCAGTGCTATGTTAGTATTTCAGCGGCAGATTTTTCTCTGTAGACCGAAGTTATATGTAGCTAAAAGCTCTGCAGATTAAACATTCCAAGTGCTTGTAAGGACATCGATATAAACCTGATCACTGAAAATTTCGATGCTCAGTCCTTCATAATAATCCTCAAATTCAGCATAAGACACATCTGAGAACTTCCATGTGCTGTGAACATGAGTGAGGAAGTCTGCCCCTGTAATCATCAAAAACCAAATAGCTATAAATAAGAAATGAATCAAACATCAATCAACAGCTTAAACCACAGTAACATTGTGCTTTTAAACAATATAGACATCAGAAAAAATGAAGAAGAAGAAGAAGAAGAAAGTAAACTATCCTTTAATTCTGTCTATTTTATTTATCATGGTTTAAAAAGGTTAACAACCGCATAAAACAAAATAATTGGTTTTAATATAAAGGATTTTATTTACCCAATATAAAGGAACAGTTCTTTGTTACTGTACATGCAAAAGGTTTTAGGACACCTAAACATTACACCTACAGGAGTTTTAATGGCATCTGTTTTAAGTTGGTTGTATTTTAATGTATAATAAAAAAAAGGACATTACATTAAACCAAATAAACAAAACCAAATAAAACAAGAATTCTGTTGGCGTCTTACAGTGGTGCAGAAGAGTTTTTAAAGATTTTATAGCTTTAATTTATGCATAATAATCTTTGCTAACTGAAGAATAAATGATTTAAGAACTGCATGAAATAAAACACAGACTGCTCTTTAATCATCATGCAGCATTGAGCAGGGACTCACCACACTCCACGTCCAAGTTTTGTTTACCAGAGTAAAACTTTTCAATGTCACTCAATGAGATGGAACCCGTCTTATTTGGGTCAAGTTTAACATAAACCTAAAGAGAAAGAAAATGAACTATAAAGACCTACATTATTTACATGTTTCCAAAAGAAGTAGTTCCGCCTTATGCACCTTTAGAAAGAAAGCTTTCCTGGATTCACTCATCTCCCCAGCTACAGCACGCATCACATCGGGATAATCCACTAGTGGCTGATCCTGCAGACCCAAGATTCTCCAAACAGCCTCGACATCCTGATGAACATCCAGAATATTTTAAACATTATCAACAATTATCCACTTTTATTAAGAGCAATCTACATAGAATGATAAAATATGTACTGTACATTTGCTTTTGCACATGATACATGTGTTTAATATTGTTTAATATGTTAAATGTATGCTTATTCCAAACTATTAAATTGATCACTATTCCAGGACAAAATGCAAGAAAGACCTGGGACTGTCTGGGACACACAAAAACATTTACACTTAATTTTGTATTTTTATTATCTTTATAAATCCAAACAGACACAGGGAGAATTATGCAAACTCCACCCAGCATGGAGCATCCTGACAAGTGTTATGCTTGACTGAACCTGCTGCGTGATCCTCAGCTCTTTTGTTAGAATTTTTCTGAGCTTGTCTTTGCACACAAGACCATTTTGCTTGAAATCTAAACTCTGCAGGCTCCGTCCCAAATCAATCATAGTTTGAATGGCTCGACCCCTCAAATTTCCATGCACAGCCTCTTTAACATATACAGCAGAAACAAAACAATGAGCAACAGTTTTTTTAGTCTGTTCCTGTGTTTCTTTTAAAGAAAACTAAGTACCTTGAATTGTTTTTAACATCTTCTGGTCCTTTTTTTCCACCTCAGAAAGCTGAAGTTCGATTTCAGCAGACCACCTTCTGTGGCACAATAATGTTGTTTGTTATAGGTGTTATAGGTGATTTTACTCCATGAGATCTTATTGTACTTCTGTTAGTGAGGGCTGCTTGTTTGCATACAGCAGAAATCTCTTAGCATCTGCATCCACATCAGTAACTCTCAAAGTCACATAAGGACGCTGTCTCAGCCTCTCTGGAAGCGATAAGCCTTCTGTACTGAATCGTAGATTTGAACCCTGTATAATAAAAAATAGATCTATTGTAACTGTGAAATAAAAGTGATTCAGTAAATTTCAAAAGAGAGTCATTTTATTATGAGGATGAATTTTTTTATGTTTATAAATACATTTTTTACAAATAATAACAAATTACAAATAATTGCATACAAGTTCCTAAGTACCTTTGAGAAGTCAGTAAGACAGAAAGCTCTTCCTTGAGTCCTGTAGACCCCACGTGCAATAAAAGGCAACGCATTGCATCTACAATAATCAGAAAAACAATATTCTTTATTATTTAAATGTAAAATTTAGATATAATAAACTTCAAAATAAATTCTCCAGAAAAGGTTTCCGAAATTAATTGCACAGAAACAGTTTTGGTTCACTTAAGTATGCTTGACTCTACCTATGGAAATCTTTTTAATTATTTCGTGCTAAAATTTAAATATTTTGTGGACAAACCAACAAATGGCAATATAGTAACTAATGTTTTACATAAATTGAACTCAGCGATGGAGTTTCCATGTTCTCCCCGTGTCTGCGTGGGTTTACTCCGGGTTCTCCGGTTTCCTCCCACAGTCCAAAAACATGGATCAAGTTAATTGAATTCTCCAAATTGCCCCATATAGAGTGTGTTTGTGAGTGAGTGTGTGCCCAGCGATGGATTGGCGCCCTGTCTTGGGTCTATCTGCCCAGCGCCCGAGACGTTCTCCCCTGGATGGGCATGGGGAACCCCACCGCGACCCTAATAGAGGATAAGCGGGAGATAATGAATACATGAATTAATAAATTGAACTTTTATGACGGGCGGCACGGTGGCTTAGTAGTTAGCATGTTCGCCTCTCAGCACTAGGGATTCCTGGTTTGAGTTTGTGTGTTTGTGTGTGCATCTGTGTGAGTGGGTGTGTGTCCAGCGATAGACTGATAGATGAAAAGTTCTCCCCTGGTTGGACATGAGGAAGCCCCCCTCGACCCTTGTAGAGGATTAAGCGGAAGATAATGGATGACCTTTTCAAAGCTTCAATGTCCAGAACCTTTTTTGGTATCTTTAATTTTGAGTGTCCTGTGACCAGACCTGTTCTTTCCAAAGTTGCGGTACTCATACACCGTGAGTGTCTGATCACAAGTGAAGAAAAAACCAATAAGCTCTCGACATGCCTCACGACCACATCTGGTAAAATACACACACAACACAAAAACAAAACACACATGATATAACTGATCATTTTGTAAGTCAGATTTTCAGAAACTATTTATATACCTCGATAAAATCCGAGCGTGAAAGCAAAGTTTGTGGGATAAAAGGTTCTCGGTTAAAGATTTTTGCGTTTTCACCCTGTAAACACACAGACATGGGGCTTCTTAATTACTAAGGAACCATTTTCTTATCAATGTTTTTTGTGAATCTATAATTTAATACTAGCGATTAACAGTTATACAGAATATATGAATAGTTACTATTTAAATTTCCCCTATACCTTGAAAATGGTGCTTAAATTAAACTATGAGTAGTGTGTGTGTGTGTGTGTGTGTGTGTGTGTGTGTGTGTGTTACATGGTGTGGTGAAGGTTCCTCCTATTGCAAACTGATGAACTCACTGCATTGACAGAATTCTGCTCTGGGTCACTGATGACGGCTCTGTGATATCAGAATCAGAACAATTACCTCAATCTCAATGTTTTCTGTTTTTCTATCATTCAATAACATTTTACATTCAATAAGTTGAACATAGAGATGAAACCTTGAGTTTATCAAAAATTACATTATCAAATATCCCACCCTCAAATAAAGCCCCCCCAGTTTATATATACAGTCAAATATATTTTGGGAAATTTATTATCCCTGATGACATTGAGGGTCTTCGTGCTTTACATATTTGTATTGTTAGTAAATACGTGAAATACATGGTACCTCTAAAAGTACCAGAAACTCTCCAACAAACATTCTTTTTGATTTTTAAAAAATGTGTAATAAAAAAGCAAACCTAGAGAGCTGATCCAACATCATCTGCTCGATCACAGCCTGTTTCCTTCTCTCCAAAGTCAGACCCTCCTGCAAACATATTCACATTCCAGTACTGTGACAGCACAAGAGATATAAACAGGATATGAGTTTACACACCTGAGATTCAGCATATTTACATATAAATAGTAACTCATTACAGCATATTCTTCTAAAAATTACAAAAAAGGGTTTGTGAAAAGCAATATTACAACCAATTTTGTTAACTGTTTACTTGTCAAATTAATGTCAGTAAGGTGAAAATTATTATATTACCACATAAGATCTGTCACATTAATAACAAAATGTTGAAACATAAGTTAACTCTCAAGTGAAACTCTTCAAAATATCTTTTTTTGGACCTCTATCAATCCAATACCTGATAAAAAACACTGTATCCTTAGGTGTAATAAGAGTTCATTACTCACTGCCTCCAGTTTTTTTGTTCGCTTGTTCGGGTTTGCCTCCTGTCTGGTAAACTCAGGAGAAATGTCAGGACTCAGTTGGACTGGTTCCATGTGAATGTTGTTGGTACCACCTATTAAATGACTTCTGTAATTACTCTGTGGAGTCTCAGGACACCCCAACATTGAGGTAGGAAGTTCTAATATCGTCTCTGTGCCACTTTCCCATTTCTAGAAAAGAAACAATCCAGCATTGGCACTTTCATAAAAATAATGAAACATCACTATACATATTCAGTGCTGAGAGACACAATCTATTTTTGTTGAATTACCTCACATGGATAAGAAATGGTTCTACAAACTACTGATGTTAACAGAGCAAGTCATCGGAAAAAGTAGATAAAATGTCTGGGATGTTTTTTCCTAAGAGCTTAAATCTGATGTTAGTCTGATTTAAATGCTCTTGTGCCTTAATTTAATGGAAGGATAAATAAATGGTTTAATATTGTAATATCTTTTTCTTTTAGAGTGCATAATTAAAGGTAAAGAAAAAAAAAGAAAAAAGATTACTATTTAATTCTGTCTAATTAAAAGGAAGAATAATAACTGTGATTAATACCTGGGGTGTGTTGGATGAAGATGCTGTTCCCCAGCTCATCACTGACAGAAGGTCTGATGGCTTATTCACGACTGTTATATAAGCAGCATCCTACAGACAGACAGACGATAGATTTATTTTAAAAACTGTGAGACACAATAACTATAGACGTATTACCTTTTACTTTACCCATTACAACTCTTACTTCTTCATCGCTGTCTCCCAGTCTCTCCAACTTCAGCACTGGAACTCTGTATAATCAAAAACATCTAATCAGCGTCTAACGCTGTTCAACAGACTGGAATAAGATTAAATGAAACATGTCTCACTCTTTCGGACGTGTTCCGCGAGACGGTGCGTTTGTTTTCCTCTTTATAAAAAGAACAAATAAAACGTGTTAGGATGACGTCACAGACTTCAGTATGCTACTTAAAACGTTGTATTATAAAAACTCACCGGTTTCCTTTCACTTGTTTCTGTGAACATTCTTGTCGCTTTCAATACTGAATCCATGTCAGGTGGAAAAGTTTCATCTCTACAGGCCGGTTTCTGCGTTGCTACAAACAAAACACGCTCGTGCACAGAGACGTCATCAAAAAGCCTTATGGGTATTGAAGTCCGACTACGTCGCACTAACATTCTCGCGGTGGTTACTATGGACCTGTTTTAACCTTCAGCATTGTCGATCTGCCACTGAGCTAAATAATGAATACATTAATAAATGAAGCGAAACTAAAGTAAATAAAACAATATTATAACATTTTATTAACTTAAGTTGAAGTTTAACATGGCACTAAAATGCATGATATGAAAGCAAGTTTACGGCAAATACATTCATTCATTCATTCATTATCTCCCGCTTATCCTCTATTAGGGTCGCGGTGGGGTTCCCCATGCCCATCCACGGGAAGAACGTCTCGGGCGCTGTGCAGATAGACCCAGGACAGGGCGCCAGTCCATCGCTGGGCACACACTCACTCACACAGACACACTCTAAATGGGGCAATTTTGAGAATTCAATTAACTTCATCCATGTCTTTGGACTGTGAGAACCGGAGAACCCGGAGGAAACCCACGCAGACACGGGGAGAACATGGAAACTCCACCCAGATGGGGATTCGAACTGAGAGGCGAACATGCTAACCACTAAGCCACCATGCCGCCACGGCAAATACAGATTCTATTTATTCTGTTTTAGTTCATCCCGTAGATGCTGGATGTGACATGCCAAAAAAGTTCCCACACATTTGGATACATACTTGATTGTATACACATGTGGTAATGAGACTGAATATTCATTCATCCATTATCTTCCGCTTTATCCTATATAATAGGGTCGTGGGGGGAGGGTTTCCCATGCCCATCCAGGGGAGAAAGTTTTGGGCGCCGGGCAGACAAACCCAGGACAGGGCGCCAACCTATTGCTGGGCACACACTCACTCACACAAACATACTCTACATGGGGCAATTTGGAGAACTCAATTGACTTGATCCATGTTTTTGGACAATGGGAGGAAAGCGGAGAACCCGGAGGAAACCCACGCGGACACGGGGAGAACATGGAAACTCCACCCAGATGGGGATTCGAACCGGGAATCCCTAGTGCTGAGAAGCGAACGTGCTAACCACTAAGACACCGTGCTAGTTTTGTAGGTGAGTTCAATACATCATGGCTTTATTCCAGACTAAGGTTTAGTGACTGTAGCCTACTAAATAAATGTGTTATATATAATAATAAAAAACGAGATGCTTTAATGAATTATTTGGATAATGCGTCATTTGAAAGACTGAATGTTCTTTTTAAAGAAAAAGCATGAGAGAGAAGGCGCTTCCTTTTGATCGTGATGGGTGGGTTTGTTTTTTTGCCCACGTCCCCGCCGCACGACTCATCCTTTATCAGAGCGCGTAGTATTCTCCTCCACGCATTACTTTATGTTCTGCATTTAGTGCTCGGGGAGTTCACTGGATTAAGCTGTGATGATGGAGCTGTTGGTGACTCTGCTGCTGTGGATCTCTCTGTTGCTGCTGTGCAGCTCCTCAGCTGTGTTCGCCTTCATGCTGCCGGACATCAGCGAACCCGAGTTCATCCGCAGGTGCGTGCAGGCGCACAACCTCCAGCGCTTCCGGGCGCATCACCCCGCCGCCAGCATGCGCTCCATGGTGAGATCTGCTCCACCTGTTGTGCTTTAGCTTACTGTACGATCTAACATATTATATTAGATGTACAGCCTTGTGTATTGTAAAAAATACCATGTGTAATCTGAGTTGACTTTTATTCTTTGGCTGTGAACCCGTTCATCTCACTGTGTTAACCGAAAATAGTTTAATTCTTACCTCAAAAATATTTAAATAATTTAAGGATATTTAATGATTTATTCTGACAAACTTCCTTGGGATAAATAAAGTATACAATAATACAAACATAAATAAATCAATAAATAAAATTATCTTTATATCTATGTTACAGTTTGTAAACAAATATTCCTAATTATAATTATACAAGCATTATCTGTACTATATCTCTTAAAATGCATTGCTTACATTCTAAGGGTTCAAATAGTGACCTCTCTTGTAGCAATGTGTCACTACAAGTATCGTAAGAGGGACGAGGTAAGAGGGACGACCGCTGGATCTTTTTATAGGTTTTTTTTGCTTTTTTCTGTAATGTTTCCAGGTGATGTGTTGTAATAAACAAGTTTAAGTTTAAAATTGCATCTTGAAGCTGTGATGACATACGGACTCATTTGCAGACTCAGACTTGTTATTACAGCTTTCAATGATGAATAAATAATTAATAACTTGTGGATTTACAGCTGATTCCTCATTTGCATTATATGTATATTCTGGTAAATTAATGATAGGAAGATAAACGTTTGCAAATTTGTGCCTCTTTATCACAATGCATTTTCCCCGAACTGCATTAATTTTAAACCCTTAATCCCAAAATAATTACACTATTTACTTGGGATGACAATTCAACTCAATTCAAATAAATAAAAGTAATCCCTTTTGCACAGCCTATTCAATTCTCATTTCATGTGTCTCTGCTGTACTTTCATTTAGTTTTTGTGTCAAAGTGTTGGAGTTATTTTAAGTATTGGAAGAAACATAAAGGATGTGTTTGATTGACAATGACAAATTTTACATTTCAGATTAAAGATTGCATTATTAGACTAAGAATCACCAGAAACAGTTTGGTTAACATTCTATTTAAAATATAGTATTCATCATTTGTACTGTGTCAAGATTTTCCATAATAAAGTATTAAAAGGGTTCTGGAAGCAACATTTTAACAAATGACTTTTAACAAATCACTTTAACAAGTGATATTAACAAGTGAAATTAAAATATTGAAAACTTTTATTAAAAAAGCTATAACTGTTTTAATAGCTAAAGTCTTTGAAAAGGTTTGTTGTTAAACTACAAATACATGCAACAGAAAAAAAAATGAAATATTTGTGATAATTTGCTCTTGTGGTACAGTTTTTACATAATTTTTACATAATTTTTCCAGCTTTTACATAATTTTTTTAATCACCATATTCACTCAGCATTTCTTTTGACATGGAAGCATATAATTAAGTAAAAATATTTTTATCCATCCAGTCATGGGATAATAGATTGGCAAAAGACGCTCAGTCATGGGCAAGACACTGCAGAGGAACCCATAATCCTGTGCTTAAGCAAAGGGGCCTGATGCACCCTCAGTTCCGGCACATTGGAGAAAACATCTGGCTTGGTGCCCCTTTCTCTGCCTTCACTGTGGAATCAGCAATCAACAGCTGGAACAAACAAGGT
Source organism: Corydoras maculifer (assembly GCA_019802435.1). Classification (NCBI taxonomy): domain Eukaryota; kingdom Metazoa; phylum Chordata; class Actinopteri; order Siluriformes; family Callichthyidae; genus Corydoras; species Corydoras maculifer. The sequence continues at coordinate 499,773 of JAFMOD010000001.1, read as the reverse complement.
GCAGATTACACGTCCCAAAACAACACCTGTGCCAGGGTGTGTGGCCAGTACTCACAGGTTAGCATTCAAGTCTTTTACTCTTTTGAAATCATTAGTTTCTCTTTTTCTTTGATTTTCTGTTTTTACAAATAACAAACAAACATTTGGAATCACTCAAAAAAACTAAGCTTTTACAAATCTTACTGAAGCAAAACCTAAAGGTTAATTGGTTTACCCTAAGTTAATGATTTCCTTAGAAAACGGTTAAGAACTTTTTCAGGACACAAATTTTATGCCAAATATCAAACCGACGAGAATGACAACAAATGACAACAAACTTTTAAACAGACGATTGATATTTACTTACTGAACTGAACATGTCATGGGGACATAAAACATAACATGCAGTTTAGAGTTAATTTTAAAAAATTAAGTTAAATAAGGGGGGCACAGTGGCTTAGTGGTTAGCACGTTCGCCTCTCAGCGGTAGGGATTCCCGGTTCGAATCCCCATCTGGGTGGAGTTTCCATGTTCTCCCCGTGTCTGCTTGGGTTTCCTCCGGGTTCTCCGGTTTCCTCCCACAGTCCAAAAACATGGATCAAGTTAATTGAATTCTCCAAATTGCCCCATATAGAGTGTGTCTGTGTGAGTGAGTGTGTGCCCAGCGATGGATTGGCGCCCTGTCCTGGGTCTATCTGCCCAGCGCCCGAGACGTTCTCCCCTGGATGGGCATGGGGAACCCCACCGCGACCCCAATAGAGGATAAGCGGGAGATAATGAATGAATGAATGAATAAGTTAAATGATGCAAAATATATCAACTCATGCATAAAAGTTTATAAAATCCTGTTTATAGTATTTTTTAATGTAATGTATTTAATTTTTAATTGTAATTTTTAAAGTAATGTATTAATTATTTTAATTAATGACTAACCCGATCATACACATGATTTAATCTGACAGTTTAATCTGACATCTGAAAGTTTTCAGTGAACTGTGTAATGTTTATTTGTGGTGAAAGCACCCTGACAGATCTCTGTGCACATTTCAGCTCATGTGGACCACCAGCTATAAGGTTGGCTGTGCCGTCCATGTTTGCTCAAAAGGAATTGATAACTTCTCCAGTGATCCAGAGTCGACTATATTTGTGTGCAATTATGGAGATCCGTAAGTTGTTGTTAAAGATGTACTTAATATATCGATCACATTTCATTACATAATGTGCTTTGTTTGCACTAACAGTTGTTTTCAAACATCTTGTGTCCCAGGGGAAATGTATTTGGGTTTCCTCCCTATATAGTGGGGTTGGCCTGCAACAATTGTGGTGTTGAGAAATGTAAAGACAAACACTGCAGTGAGTATTAATGCAGAACATCTGTATTAGATAAAAGGCTTGTTTAAGTATCCACAGCTAATTTGCTGTCTGGATTGCTGGATTGATTAAAGAAAGTTGCAGTTTTTGAATACATGGATGTGACAAAATCTAACATCTTTGCTTTTAGATGTCCATCCTTTTCGGTGGTTGTCACAATTGTTATGTCCCATTTAACCAAGCTTCTTTCTGCAGGATACGATTTAACACCTGGATGGGGTTTTGGCCCCAGTGGTTCAGCCTCTACACCATTTGATTGGCTGAAGAACCCTCAACTGCAGCTCTTATTTGGAATCTGCTGGCTATTTTACTTTCATGCAGCATTCTGAATCTACCCTCTGATCGTCCATAGCGGCGTCTTTAGAACCTCTTGCCAATATAAGTGGAGAATGTTATGAAGGCATGTCTTGAGTCATATGTGTGGCATTATCCCTGCTGTGTAGGACAGGTGCTACATCTAATATTAATAATCATGTCCATGTTCACATATTTGAAAATAAACATGACCTAGTATCTTTATTCACGCTGCTTCTTTCTGTTTTCTATTTTTAAATCTTAGCATATTAGACTGCTAAGAAATTTGTTTGTGCAACCTGCTAAAAAACACTGTTTATTTAATTTAACTATGCATCCCGGAAGATGTTACTGTCACCATGGAAATGGCTGTATGTATAGCATTCAGTAGGCAGTGGGAACAGCAGAGATGAGTCATGATCTTAAAAGGCTGCTTGTTTGTGCTTCTGAGCCATCACTCATTAATACTGCATCATTGAAGAGCAACTATATCAAACTGACATCCCCAGTGTTTTAATCATTTTCGTTCATTGAATCTTAGTGCATTAATCTACAACAGAAATCACTGTGATGTGAGAAAGTGCCATAATAGAAAAGGGTTTATTTTAATGCACTTCTGAAACATAAGTTGAGAATTAATAATTTGCTGGGCTGTGCTGGTTTAAATAAGACCGGAGAACTCATAGGAAACCCAGCGCTCAGAAGCAATCGTGCTAACCACCAAGACACCGTGCCGTCACAATTCTATATAGTACAAAATAATATATAAATAAAATTTTGTTGAGTCTGGTGCAAATAATCATTCTTATATCATGTTCGATTATATTTATAGTAATAAACATTTTATAATGCTGCAGGGATTTATATAGTGCACTGCTACAGGGCCATTGGTTTATTGGGCAGCTGCACAGTTTATATTAAACCCACTAGCAATATCACGAAAACAAGATTCTTTTTTTAAAACCCCTATATCATATTAAATTTATCCTAAATTACTTCTGCTTGTGAAGTATATAATTTTTTATAAAATGGGCAATTTATCCATATAAAAAATTATTATCATTATTTTAGAAACAGACATGTTGGTGTTAGAAAGAACCTTTACATCACCTTCACCTTTAAGACACGTGGCCTTTAAAATTCTTCACATTATCTCACCCAACTATGTCTTTAATGACCTGCTTTTTTTCACTGGGGTACTTTCTGAAACATATAAGGACCTTTTCCAAACTGTTTTGACAAAGTAGATGGGATGTCATAGGATGGGGAGATTTCTAACTCTCATCAAGTGTTTACTGGTGTTTCTCAGGGCTATGTAATTGGTCCCCTCCTCTTTATTTGCACATGACATCACTGGGTGCCGTCATTCAGGCACATGGTTTCTCTTACCACTGCTGTGCTCGTGACACTAAGCTTCATTTGTCGTTTGGCCTTGACGGCAACACCATCTCAAATCGGATATCCACCTGCCTTACCAATGTATCAGTTTGGATGAAGGCCTGTCATCTCATATAAAATTAGGCAAAAACAGAGCTTCTCATAATCCCAGCTAAACCCTCAATCCATCATGACCTAATCTTCCAACTGACAGCTCCACAATCTCTCCAAACAATTTGGTCTGTAACCTTGGTTTCATTATTGACTCACATATTAAACGATCTGATCATGTCACTAAAACTGCCCATTCCTCAGATTCCTTCTTTACAACATCAGTTTAGACCTTTCTTAAGTGAACATGCTACTCAGCTGTTAGTTCATCCTATGTTCAGGTTTAATATTTCTACAATGTAGCTGTTTTTTCCGTGACTAAGGACTTGTGTTGTTCTCATTTGTAAGGCGCTTGGGATAAAAGAATTTGAAGTGATTATCAGCTTTAAATGAAACATGACTGACAGCATCTAAAATTTAGTGTCTAAATAGTATCTAAAATTTAGTATCTAAAATTTAAAGTAATCTCTACAGTCTCTAACCTGATTAGTTCCACAAAGGCCTCACTGTTTAAGGGGATATTTGAGTAAGAGGTAAAATGAAACTGCATGCAGATGGAATATTGCTGTCACGAGAACTTAATCAGGACAAGGTCCGGTCACACAGTTACTTATTTGGTTCAATGACTGCAGGACAGCAAGCAGCAGCTCAGTGAGCAGGAGAAGCAAGCGCACAGATACGGTCGGGATGTGAAGTTTTATAAAAATGCCTTGAGTTGAGATTATTTGCACTAGCTGATCTTTTTTGCACAACCAGGTTGTAGTGGAACTCGTCAGTGGGCGTTGTTTCGTAAGTGTGTAATCATTTGGAGTTCATCATGGTCTCATCGGTCGCTGGAGTAACCTTCCTCGTGCTGGTTTCCATGACGACGCTCGGTTTGGTGTGTGGGGGCCAAGAGCGAAGCAAAGACTCACGACTCGTGCACACTCATTTTGCACATACTCAGCCACATTACTTGCCTGAAGAAGTGCAGAGTTTCAGCTCTATTCAAAGGACTCCATACAATGAAGAGCTTCTAAAAAATCATGTGAACAGAAGCCACAGCATTACTGCTGAAATGACAGAGCTGCACTCTCAAAAGAAAAGCAAGTTTGAGCTCAGAGACTCGGCTGTCCTTTCGGCTAAAGAGAGAAGAGATTCAGTAAACACTGAAGGCTCAGTATCATCAGGGTCAGCTGCTAAAGAGTGTAATGAGGTTTACTGTAATGAAGTTATGCATGGTACTACTGAGACAGGCAGAACCGGTGTTGAGTCTAACAAATTCATGTGGGATGAAATGGTAAATGTCGCAGAACTGGACATGTCCATGGAAGGTCCCATTGTGTTTACTCAGTCTGGGCCAGTTCGTGGTCTCACACTGGACACAGCTCATATATTTTATGGGGTTCCATATGCGGCACCTCCTTTAGGTCAAAAACGCTGGGCTGCCCCTGAACCCGTGTCACCATGGAAGAAGCCTTACGATGCCACATTTCCTCGATCAGCATGCATGCAGATCTGCACAGGAGAGTTCTCTAAAATGTGTCTTCAAAAGGTAAATCATACAGTCACCATATCCACATCAAATGGCTGACCATCCAGGTATATCATAGTATAGAGTCAGGGCAGAATTACACAGAAAGAAGGTCTTTGCTGACATGTAAACTATCTTGTTTGTTTAGGTGAGTGAGGACTGTCTGTATTTGAACGTTTATGTTCCTGTGAGTGTGGATTTATCAGGCCACACTTTAAAACGCCTGCCTGTCATGGTGTGGATTCATGGTGGTGACTTCATCGCTGGCTCCGCCTCTAAGCCACTGTACGATGGACGTTTTATTAGTAATTACAGCAATACTGTGGTTGTAAATGTGGAGTATCGTCTAGGTAAGATATCAGCCATCAATGCTAGATAACGTGAGCATCACTTAGAGAGTTCTGAAATATAGTGTGCTTATAAAACAGGTGCTTTTGGGTTCCTTTTCACGGGGAAAGATTCTCAAACCTCCACGGTGGGAAACTTTGGAATTCTGGATCAGCAGGCAGCAATGCGCTGGGTTCAAAACAACATTGCTGCTTTTGGCGGCGACCCTAAGAAGGTTTGAAAATATGTAGAATTTTGTGCTAAAAATTAAGACTCCATTATTTAAACTAGAAAATATAAAGAGATGTGTATTTACCAACAATCATTTAGAGTTCAAATTCACTAAACTCACATTTTTGCGCATTTGACGTTTGATCGCATAGACAATCATGTTGCAACTCATAATCTCATAGCGATTTTGCCAACAATTAAACTGGTCATGTGTGAAGGTGACATTATTTGGTGAGAGTGCTGGTGCCCAGTCAGTGTGTCTACACTTGATGATGAAGAGCAGTGAAACTTTGTTTAGGCACGCCATCATACAGAGCCAGCCATTTTCTATTCCCCTCAAAACCAGGTAACACACACAAACACACACACACACAAAACACACACTCTGTTTATACATTGCATGATCAAAATTGGAAGTAATGACTATAATATCGCAGATGGGATGCCATGAAGTTGGGCAGAAACTTTGTGAAACTGACGAACTGTTCTATGTCTGACCTGATGTGCCTTCGTTCCCTCAGTTCAGACACCGTTCTTCAGGCTCAAATTAAAGCAGGTGCCAAGAACATAACTTCTTATAAAAGATTTTAAAACTCCACAAATCAGCATCTCAACTCATTCATGTTTCCACAGGTTCTAAGATCATTAACCCGTTCCGGTTCCTGGAGGTGTTCGAGACCTGGGGTCCCTACATTGATGGAGATCTGATCACAGAGCAGCCGATTGTGGCCTTTTACAAGGGACACTGGCAGAGCTACAAACCAGTTATACTGGGTCTGTACAATTTCTTCTTCACTTTATGTATAAAAATACTAAGAGATAAATAGAATAAAAAAGTTTTTTTTCAATTCTGATGCTGTTTTTATAAACCACACTCTAGTTGTAGTGATAACTATATGAATAAGCGGTTGTTTCTTATAGAGTGTAGACCCATCAGATTTATTATGGCTTTCAGTGAACACAGCATTCTCTCGTTGAGACTTGGCAACAGCATCTAGCTTTTTCAGTTGTTCAAAGGTTATCACATAGTGGTTTGAACTTGTGTAAAATCTTTGTGGTATCAAAAGCAAAAAGCTAATTGTTAGACATTCCTCAAAACATGATATCAGGCTGATCAGTATCCAGCAAAGTTGCATTTCTACTACTGGAATACTGCAGTAAGCATTTGTATCCTTACAGGAACAACATCTGAGGAGGGGGTGCTGTTTGTAAATGGGGTTTTCACTCAGCCTGTGTCGATGCTGGAATGCATAGTGTACACAACAGCTATCTTCAAACAACACAGTCTCAAAATCCTACAAAAGTACATTCCTCTCTACCATGAGAGAGACCGACGCATCATGCTATCACAAGTGAGGACTCCCCCCCCCAGCAATCTTTAATTACCACTATTATACATCACAGAAATTATAAAAAATAGATATATTTTTGTCTTTGTCTTTCAGATTGTGACTGATTATGTATTTCTCTGTCCTACTCGATGGTCTGCTCGTGCCACAGTACGTTTGGGTGGATCTGTTTGGACATATGTTTTTGATCACACCCCTACGGACCACTCCATATGGGCAGGACTATTCTTCTGTTACAATAATGCCTGTCATGGGGCAGAGCTTCCGTTCCTGTTTGACTCCGCTACTGTGGCCAACTTTACACTTACAGCTCAGGAGACTTCACTGGCCAATCAGATGGTGTGTTATTGGGGCACTTTTGCTCACTCTGGAGACCCAAACTCTCACAGTGAACAAACAGAATTCTGCAGACAGCAAAATCTCACTGCTTGGCCTAAATACACAAATAAGGAGCACTGGGCAGTAATGAATTTAACTCTTCAGCCTCACCCTCAACTCAGCAAGAGAGAGAGAATCTGTGATTTCTGGGATCAATTAGATATTTACTAATTATATAAGTAATGTTTTCATAATGTAGCTATAACACTAAAAAGCTAACTTTGATAATATACTATATATTACTTAGAAAATTTTAACTTTTTGTTTAACTTGAACTTTGTGATGCAGTAGTGTGTAATCAGCTTATTTGTAAATTTTTAACCATATAGCACTTCAAACAATTTATAAAACAAAACTTTTTGTTAACAGATATCGTTTATTAAACCAAAAAACAAACAAACTAATATTTCTTTAATATATTAAAAGTCTAAACCAGTTTGAATTTCAAAGCAGCCAATTACAGCATAAAGCAATTCTATGAACAACTATGACTGGCAACTGTAAAATTCGGTATCAGATGAGATGTGACCCACGGTTATCTCGACTCCCTGTTTTTAGTTTAAGAGAAATCATAATGTAAAAAGAGACAGTCAAAATGTCTGCGTGAGTTTGTGCACCATTTTAAACCTCTGTTTTGCTCACTGTAAATAGTTCTACAATTATATGTAATTAGCCCTTGTACGTTTGCTTGTAGAATAATAAAAGATGAGTAAAAAAACAGGAAATTTAACATGCTTTAGTGGCTAAAAAGCTGCAAATGAGCCCAAATAATGCCAGTAGAGATGCAACGCTAAAACCAAGGACATGGCACTGTTTAGAGAAAGCCATGAAGATGGGCAGAAACTGTCTGAAATTGACAAACTGTTATGTGTCTGACCTGACTGCCTTCGTTCCCTTAATTTAGACACCGTACTTCAGGCTCATGTAAAAGCAGGTGCCAAAAGAACATAGCTTCTTCTAAAGAAAATAAGAACTATACAAACCAGCATGCATTATCATGCATGTTTCCACAGGTTCTAAGGTCATTAACCTGTTCCGTTTGCTGGAGGTGTTCGAGATCAAAAAGCTGATCAAAAACAGATTTTAAAGCAATACAAATGTTGAATTATTTGTAAAAACAGCAGATTTATTTTTGGGTTTCTTAATCTGTGTTACATATCCTCATCATCACTGTCATCACAGTCCACTGTATGAATTTTGATCAGGGAGGAGTGTGTGTGCAGAATAGTCCCCACATTCAATAGTCTGTTCACACACTGCAGCACAGAGGCTACCAGATGGTATTTACTACAGACTGACTCTACCCACAAAGATCCATTGCTTGCTAATCCCAGAGCAAACTCTGACCCTGCCTCACCAGTCAGACACCCCTGCTTCATCGGCTGCAGTGCACTCATGACGCATGCATAGTGCTGCAAAAAAGATCTCAGTCTGTGGGAGTGCAGTGATTTGGGGATGCTCAGAACAGCCTCTGCTAGGAGCCTCCGGATCTTTGAGTCACCATAACTACTGTAGCAAGACAGGGAGTGATGCAGGAGTAACTCAAACACTCCACCCACAGGAACAACTCTGCCAGCGGTCACAATACCTTCCCAAAAGTTCAAAGTGGATGTCAGACCTTGTGATTGAAAGCATTGTGGCTTCTGGGTAAGCAAAGGAGCAGGCTCATTGTCTCCGTGGAGCTGATACATCAGTGAATCATTCATCGAAATAGTCTCGTTTGGCTGTTCCTTCATTCTGGGACTTGTCTGACTCAGATGCTGGAGCATGCTGAACACGCCTCGGCTTACGGTTACATTTTGTTCCAGCACTCCAGGAGTGGGTGCACACAGCACCAGTGTGTAAGTGTGGAAAGATTCAGACAGTGGGATGCCCACATTGGCATAGCGACAGCCTCCCACCTGCAGGCGCCTGCAGGTGCTCAGCGTGGCTATGCGCAGCAGTGGATGCAAAGAATGCACTTCAGTTGCAGTTAGCATGCACAGGAGGTCTAACTGTGCTGAATCACAGCACTGCACCACACTTATATCATTTATATGTGCCCACTGCATAACACGCCCCGACTGTTTTACAGATGATAACAACAATTTTACTTTAAAATGCAAGATTCTCTCCAAACGTTCTTGCATTAAGCATTCACTCCGAGTAACCCAGTCCTTATGAAAATTTATTCTAATTCCTGTGTCACAAGGCGGATCCAAACTCTCACAAACCACCAGCGCCTTTACTGGTCCCTCAGTCTCTTTCCATTCTGACCAATCACAAGCCAGGACCAGACCTTCAACCACATGGGAGCAGGAACTGGGAAGTCCTGACACTCCAACATACAGCAGGGGGAAGTTAGAATGCAGGAACCTGATCGTGTTGTGTGCATTTTTTTCATTATCTTTACTGACTCTCCTGTAGAGCTCAGAGAGAAGAGGTGTTATAACAGCAGCCTGGAGAGAGTCGACCCTGCCTGCAACGTAGCCAGCAATCAATGCTGAAAGAACTCCATCTGCCAATTCACATCTACGCAGAAGACCAATTTGTTTAGTGTAGGGAACAACAGATTGGGCTATGACATTGTCTAATTCGTTACAGCTGAAAGCCAGGAGTTGATTGGCTAGTTTCCGCGCGGCAGCCGGATTCAGAGACATTCGTTGGCTTCCAGGCAAATAGTTGCGGATTCCTCGGAGCAGAGCGGCCAGCAGGAGTATGAAGGACTTAGAACCATCTGCTGTAACACAATCATGTGCTATCACACAGTCCAGTACGGTCCTAAAAGACCAACATGGGCATCAGTGTGATGTTTCAACCAGTTAATAAGACAGTCTTAATAAAAGTTAATAATATCTTTACAGTGCATTTATAAAATATCATGTCTAAATCTTTCTCATTTATAAAAAACTTTTTTTCATTTTGAGTTTAGTTTTATGTTATATGTTTATTTCATTTAAATGTGTTTCTTTTTAAGTTACATTGAATCTCAGGTTCCATTTTACAAGCAAAACATGAGGAGAGGCAAGAGTGCTGGAGGAGCTGGCAGTGCTTCTGAAACACCTGATCTGTTTCACAGCCCTTACATACACGCCCATCCAAAAAATGCACCAGCCCCAATTCAGCAACACAAAGGATTTTTTTTCTTGAGATAAACAACAAATAATTTATCAGTAATCTAACAAAATTTAAACTTTCACAAAAACCTGTCCCTTCATTGGGACATTGAGTAGTTTGGGAAGGGGGTGCAAGCACAGTTTATGTAAATACATTCCAGATTTCGGTTAAAAACCCTGCTGACATGTTCTTGCACATGCCGGACCTGGTTTATTATTAAAAACTTTTAAAACAGTAAACACAAAAAGATAAGGGAGATTCCCAGAGCTCTTGGACTAATTTTGTAGTTAAAGCTTCAGACCCACAGCAAACATTTCAAACATTCCCAGTAGAACAACCGGTTCCATAACTCATAGGCAGAAAGTTCCTGTAACCACTTATGAACATTCCTAGACAGGTTCACTATGCAGTATTTTACTCAGACTGACTACGAAAACAGTCAGCGAGAAGACGTCAGTCACTTAGAGAATGTACCAGGACAATATGTAAGAGAACATTAGTGTTGTTCAAGGTATTGTATTCAGGTTCAAATTTGGTGCATTAAGAAAAAAAACTGATGTCTAATACTCATCTTCTTCACAACTGCATCTCTTGTTTGAGATGAGAGATTTTAAAAAGAACATTAGATTCATATTTACAAACCACTTTCTTAGATTTAATTAGTTTTTTGGTTAAAGTAAACTATATGAACAAAAGTATCAGTGCAGAAGCTTTAATGTTATCACACACTTTTTATTTTAGAATGGTTCATTTCATAATTTTGGAGGGAATTTTTTACTTTTCATCTATGAGGTCAGGTACTAAAGTTGGACGAGAGGATGTGGTCCACAATCTAAAAGGATGTGGCCTGTTCTAATTTATCCAACCAATCTTTATGGACATTACTTCAAGCACTGTCCTGAGTGGTGCAAGTGTGGGTGTGTGTACCTGGCTATGGGGTGGTCGAGGCATAGAGAGGTGAGAATACGTTGTCCATGTCTAGTGATGAGCATTTCTCCTGTGTCTTTTATAAAAAGCACATTCCCACCTTCTGGCCCAACACACCTCCGGACCACACTCTCCAACGCTCCCACCACAGTGAGCGCCTCCTGCAGGCACACGTTCTCTGCTGCACACATCTACATTATATACAACACACACACATAAATAAATGAGGTGCTGGTTCTGTCTTAGAATGAATATACTATGGCTGATTTTCACATTACAGATGTGACCTATAACTACAACATGGCATTTGTCTCACTGCTGGGACAAGATCAGCATCATGACTGATATGAAACAAGCAAACACTTCTCAGTTTAATTCCTTCTGTCTGCAGATTTTACCTGATGAACGATTGACATTCCTCTAAACTTCAAAGCTCACTCACAAAGGTACATTTATTTCTAATTTACAGTTCATTGTGTTTTATTCAGTTAAATCTTTTTTCACTCAATTTATGAGTAAATTGTATCAATATTGTGTTTCACTGTTAAAATTCTTAATGTCTATATTTTTGGCACTATTTTGAAGAATGAGAATCTGTTTGGCATGTACGGGAGTCATGCTGGATTTGTATTTAGTTTCCTAATTTTACTCTTTGACTCACACAGTTAATAAACCTCATTCAGTGAGCCTAAATTGAAATGTGCTACATCTTGATTAGTTTCTTACACGAAGTAAAATGAAAAAGTAACAAACTGTTACCCATGTCACCCCCCCCCACACACACACACATTTGAGTCTTTAAAAAACAGCTCTATTACTAAGAACATTTTCATCACAGATCTGCATAAACTCTGTGCTAAAGTGAAAAAATGTGTCTATAATTGTGTGGAGTTACTCATAAATGGATCATCACTGCCAGTTTCATCTCTGCTGCACCCCCATTGACTCGATCAATAAGAACTGGCTCATTATCAAACTGAATCAACAGCCAGAAAAAACGACTTCTCACTAAAAATATACTTTTAGCACATACAACACTGAGAGTTCATTTTTCATCATTATTAAATCGTTATTCAGCATGAATAAAACTGATAAACCAATACACATAATGATCTTACAGTGAACACATAACAGACTCAAACTATTCTGTGTGTCATTAAAAATGGGTAGTGAAATGTAATCCCAAATCAAGCGTAAACTTGGTGAAATGTATATGTTCTATTCAGATCTTTGTAGGTTTACTCCCATTGTCAAAGACATGCAAATCAGGTGAATCATGTCCTCGGTATAAATGTGTTAGTGTGTCTGTTCTGTGATGGACTGATGAGCTGGCCAGGGGCTTTCTTTACTATTTGACTTCAATATCAACAGTTTACAGTAAATAAATTATCGCTTTCAAATGCGTTTACATTACTGTTGGACATTCAAACTCGCCTAAACTTTTAAAAGAATAAAAGGTCTGTTGATGAATTTTGTTTATGAATTTATATTATGGATTTATTAAAATTATGTTATAGAAATTATTATTATTATTATTATTATTATTATTATTATTATTATTATTATTACTATTATTAATTATAGCACGGAGGCTAAACTTAATTTAATGTATATGGGCCAGTTAACAAATATCAGGATAAAATACCTTGTACAAGAAACATAAATTGGTTAATGTATTTACAATTATTAGATATAAACAGGGCGGCACGGTGGCTTAGTGGTTAGCATGTTCTCCTCTCAGCGCTAGGGATTCCCGGTTCGAATCCCAAACTGGGTGGAGTTTCCATGTTCTCCCCGTGTCCGCGTTCGTTTCCTCCGGGTTCTCCGGTTTCCCCACACAGTCCAAAAACATGGATCGAGTCAATTGAGTTCTCCAAATTGCCCCATATAGTGTGTATGTGTGAGTGAGTGAGTGAGTTTCCGCCCAGCGATAGATTGGCGCCCTGTTCTGGGTCTATCTGCTCAGCGCCCGAAACCCCCCCCCCCCCCCTCCCGACCCCAATAGAGGATAAAGCTGAAGATAATGGATAGATATAAATTCTTTTGTTTTTTATTTTAAATGCAGCTCATCACTTACCTTGGTCATATATCAGCATGACGTGCTTTTGGTAAATATTTTATATCTTTGACATAAAAAAAAACAAAACAAAAAAAGAAAATAGATTTATTTCTGAAAGCTTAGCTTCGTATCTAAGCGACGCTGTTCTTTTCTTCGCTTTACCCGTTTGTTCCGTGTAGAAGGTTTTTACTGCCGCCTGGAGGTGATTTCTGGACATGTTTTACTCTGAAGGTGATTCAATGCAGTTACTGCAAAGAGACTCACCGCATTGACGGGAGTCATTAGAGTCGGTTCAGTTCAGGGGTCGTTCAGATGATTCGCTCGTTAATGCCGTTAATATTTCAATTATTCAGTAACATTATGAATACATAACGTAATTACTAAATAAATAACATATTAACTATATAAATAACAATACTAATGTTTAATAACAGACAGACACATTCATGGAACTAAAGACTGATTTAGCACGTAATTGAATGAATAAATAAAGGTTTTACGTTTGTCCAAAAGGAAAGTATATTAATTAATAAGCTTCATTTTTTTCAACAAACGATGTATTGATTCATCATTGATTTCTTTCTATTTAAAGTCACATACTAAAAAAGTGTTTAGAAATACAATATCAAATATGTATTCGATAATTAGTAATCCATAAGGTGTTAAGTATTTATATTGTTCTTTCTATTTCACACGGCATAATAAAATAAAAATAGTAATGACATGGAGCACTATTTCAATGTTATTTCATGTTTGTTTTTTGTTTTGTTTTGTTTTTTTTACAAATATTCAGTGACAGCATGTTAGTCTCTCTCTCTTTCTCTCTCACTCACCTTACCACCTTCATCAATACCTTCATCAGAGTCACACTGTAACCTTTTTTTCTTCATCACAAGAAAAACTGAAGACTCTGTGAAGCTTCGCTTGGCAGTCAGTGAAACAGGTCAGGATCATTCTTTATTAAATATAGTTTATACTGACAAATAACTAAATATACATAAATATATCTGAATTCTTCATACTGCAGTTAATAATTTGCATTTGTTTTGGTGCATATCCATCGGTTTTCCTTTAAATTACTGTAGAATTGACTGAATAAAAGTTTAGAGGTTATATATCCATGTTTATATGAATCATTATTTTCTTACTTGTTCAGTATGTTTGTACTGTATGTACATTTGCATCGGCAGTGTAATGTGAGCTGCTTTTTGTGAGCTGTCACTGTCATGCTGTGTATCATTTCCCTGAGGATTTGAGCAGAAATCAATAGAGCCTTACTTTGCATTTCTCAAAATAATCTCAAGGTTAAAAAGTAGCACTTTTTGTATAGTACATGGCTGAGCTTCTAAAGCTGCTGTTAACATATGGGGTGCCTGTGTTACTACAAATATTGATCATAGTGTTGCTACTTCATATATCATACTGTATAGCCTTATAACAGATCATGAGAAACGTTACAACCGAGTGTCAGTTAATAAAACCTCAATTCAAATGGAAATCTCCACTCGTCACTAAAAATGTTCATATTCTGAAACTGGACCATCATCACACCTGTCAGTACTGCAGACAGATTGATGGAACATAATGATTAAACATTGACATTAGCACTCTCAGGGGTTGCAATACTCTTAATGCATTTATCCACTACTGCAATGATGGGCTCTTGTGTTTTAATCTCACTGATGTCATTATTTTGGTGGAATGTCTGTTTAATGAAGAGAGGATCTATAATTTATTGTGATGTAGGTGGTGTTCATTAGTGAAATTTATTAGACAGTTTTAAAGATGCAGTTTATTCAAAATCTGAATGCAAAAAAAGGTATAAAAGGTAACTATTTCAGTGTGTTAAGTAGCTAAACCTTACATTTGCATCATCTTCTGTATGTATTTAAACAGCATGCACCAGAGAATGAAAGATGAGCATTTGACACCACCCCCTGCACAGAAGCTTAATGGATCTGTGTCACTTAGGACTTCTGAGGCTCCACCCACTCCAGCCCCACCTACACCTTTACCTGAAGGATGGTCGATCTTCACCAACAAAAATAAATTCCTGAATAATCTTCATAGTGTTCACAGTGAGGAAAAATATACATACATTCATATGATTTTACACACTTAAAAAAATACAAATATAGAGGCTCCGGTTAGTACATATTTATATTGAATTCCAAATGCAAATCTCAGCCCCATTGTGGTCTGTTTTTCATTCATTCATTCATTATCTCCCGCTTATCCTCCGGGGGGGGGGGGGGGGGGGGGGGGGGGGGGGGGGGGGGGGGGGGGGGGGGGGGGGGGGGGGGGGGGGGGGGGGGGGGGGGGGGGGGGGGGGGGGGGGGGGACCCAGGACAGGGCGCCAATCCATCGCTGGGCACACACTCACTCACACAGACACACTCTATAGGGGGCAATTTTGAGAACTCAATTAACTTGATCCATGTTTTTGGACTGTGGGAGGAAACCGGAGAACCCGGAGGAAACCCACGCAGACACGGGGAGAACATGGAAACTCCACCCAGATGGGGATTCGAACCGGGAATCCCTAGCGCTGAGAGGCGAACGTGCTAACCACTAAGCCACCGTGCCGCCCTGGTCTGTTTTTCATTTGACAAATTGAAAGTTAGCAAACTATCATTATTATAGAAAAGTTTCAATTTGGGTGTGGTGTTGGGAGGTGGTACCATCTCAATTAACATCATCGCTGATTTGTTTTTCATATTTTCCTAGTACCCTCATGGGCTTTAATGGCATTGGTTCTTATCCTCATCATACTTATTCTCAGCTGTGGCTTCTGTATGGTTAAGAAATTTGTGTTTAAAAGAAAAAAAGAAAAAACAAGCAAAGAGAAGAGTAAAAAGAACAGCTTTGGAATGTCAACTGTAAAAGACAACCCACAGGTCCTCTATTAATGCATCTGTTCATTATTCAACAAGTTTACTCTGAACACTTATGTTCAGTAAAGACTCATAATAGAATCTGTTCTTTTTAGACTCTTCATCATGAATCTGAACCTCAGGAGAAAGAAAAGAAGATTACAGATGAGAAGTTGGGCAGATTGTGCTTCTCCCTTGACTACAATTTCACTGAGAGCACCGTAGAGAAATAACCTAATACCTTCAGAATTTCCATCAGAACAAAGAAACGGTTGTAAGTTTTCATTTTTCTTGTTTTTCTGCACCTCAGCTCATTGTCACAGTTCTCCAAGCTGAAGACCTGGCTGCTATGGACATGAGTGGAACTTCTGATCCCTATGTGAAGCTCTATCTGCTGCCTGAAAAGAAGAAGTATGAGACCAAAGTCCACAGAAAGACCCTGAACCCCTCATTCAATGAAATGTTCATCTTTAAGGTGCCTCTCTTTACACTGTTCCTTTAAAACTGGACACATACAATTGTCTATATGTAACTGCGTGTTCAGGGTTTTGTGTATCATTTTATCATTACAAGTGACACATTTTGATTAGATATATTTAAATTTATTTTAATGTCATTTTAAACAAACAAAATATCATCAAGCTCTTAAGTTTATATTAATAACCTGATCACTTTAAGGTGCCATACCGAGAGTTGGGTGGTAAGACTCTGATGATGACCGTGTACGATTTCGACCGTTTCTCAAAGCATGATGCCATCGGGGGTGTGAGAATTCAAATGAACAAGGTGGACTTTAGTCAAGTCACAGAGGAATGGCGGGAACTACAGAAGGTGGAACAGGAGGTAGGAAAAGTAAATGATTGAGTTAAATTATAGTTTTGAAGGGGGGAATCAAGGATTTCCTCACAAGTTCCAAACAGATCCCAAGTTTATAATGGATTTGTAGTCAGCTTTTACATAGAAGCCAGATGTGCTCAATCTTGTTTTGCAGCAGGAAAAGTTGGGAGATATTTGTCTGTCACTTCGATATGTTCCCACCGCCGGCAAGCTAACAGTCGTCATTCTGGAAGCCAAAAACCTCAAGAAAATGGATGTGGGTGGACTCTCAGGTGGATATATAAAAGAAGATAGCAGCATGTTGGTCTATAAATAAGGAAATTTTTTTAAGCAGCGCTCCATTAAAGTATTCACTTTTGCTTTTGTTTCATAGACCCATATGTTAAGATTCACATAATGCAAAATGGAAAAAGGCTCAAGAAGAAGAAGACAACAATCAAGAAGCACACGCTGAATCCTTATTATAATGAATCCTTCAGCTTTGAAGTTCCATCAGAACAAATTCAGGTACTTGTTAATAGAACTGCTTGGTCTAAGGCTTGTGGATGATTATTTATCTGTAATTCTCTGCAGAACATTCAAGTTGTGCTGACAGTCCTAGACTATGATAAGATTGGCAAGAATGATGCCATCGGGAAGATCTTTCTGGGTCTGGACAGCTCAGGAACTGAGCAGCGTCACTGGGAAGACATGCTGGCCAGTCCGCGCCGACCCATTGCACAGTGGCACATTCTTAAAGCTAATGAAGATGTGGATGCAGAGCTCTTTAAAAAATGAAACACACTACACATGTATAAATTTTGATGGTGTTATGCAATTATTGTAGCATTTAAACTTGTAGCTAATTATAGTACATATTAGTAAATAGAGCTATCCTTCAGACTCACTCACATTGAATTTACACCATATTTAATCATTGAAAAAAAATATATAATTTTTTTTTTTGCACATCCTCTAAAATATAAGAACCAGTGAAAATTTCTACCACATAATGCCAAAAAGAATTACTTTATCAAGGTGAAAGCCTTTTGAAAGAGTCTTTTGCTTATTTGTGGTAAACATCAGTGATCTACATCAAATCTCTTCTTTAATAAACATGTTAACCTCTGAACTTTTTATTTACACAGCAGCACTTTTAATTAAGTAAGGCCCACAATGTTTAGTGTGGGGCAGCAAATGAGTTAAGGTTCTAGTTCATGACGGACAAAAAGAGAAAAATCACAATGAAACTAAACAGTTTTATTTATTTTATTTTTCTGTGTAAAGAACATGCGGAATTTATAGAACTTTAAATATAATTTTCCACCCTATACAAAAAAAATTTGAAGAAACCTACTAAATGATTAATTTATTTTCAACATAATATCCAAATTGTTTTGTGAACAAAACAGTGATTGCACTTTAAACCAGGTGAATAAAATTATAAACTATTTTTATTTTGTAGTTTCGAGGAAATAATAACGCTGGAAGAAATAAAATCCTATGCTAGTTTTTTTCTTATATTTATTACTTTTAAATCATATCAGATTAAGCTGCTGTTAGATTCCACGACTTACTCATGAACAAAAAAAAAGTCATTATTAATGTATTGATCCTATTCGATCTGATGTTTAGTAATGATATATGCAAGTTATAGGTAGTGTACAGGCATTAATTATCTTGCACCTGGAAGAGCTTTTGAAATGAATAATTATTTTATAATACATCTTGAAAACTTCTAATTTATAATGGTGATGAACACTATAGCGTTTTTTGATGGAGATGATTTGATGGGATGAGTTTTTCACACACAAAGTTAAAACTGATGCTTCTATGGTCGTATTATCAAGAAATGAAAACCAGTAATAATGTCATATAGAGCATAAATGTAGTGTTAAATAAAAATAAAAATAAACTCCAACTCCAAATTATATCAAAATAAAGATCTGGTTGCTTCAGTTTTTCAAAATAGTAAATATTTACACATTATTTTAACAAAAGCAAAATTGTAGACAGATTCTGGTTTGCTGCTATAGACAGATTCAAGTCAGTAAAGCTTTAAATAGTGTAAGAGTGTGAAAACGCTCTGTTAGGTTACAGGATGCTCTCACGGGATGCTGCAGTGCTCGTTGAGATGTCAGCTGAGTTGCTCTCGCTGATGTGTTGTTGACTCCATGTTTGGAGGTCCAGCAAAACCTGGCTAAGTTTCTCCACCCAGTCTGATTTCTCCTCCCTAGTGTCTGCTGAGAACCAGCTCCTTTACAAGAAAACAGTAACTGAGATTAAGTCTTCAACTGATCATTTTCATTTCCAATACATAAAAAAAAATTCTTACTTGGTCATCACATGGTCGTCGTCCAGCTGTGCTCTAGTGTTTATTAGCTCAAAGGTGTGGGGGCGTGCACATGATTTCCGCTCCACTGGCCTTACACCATCAAAGCCACAAAGAGAAATGCTGCCTTCTGCAGACTAGAGAGAAATTAGTAAGTATAGTAAAGAATTATAAAGAAACAAATCAACTAGAACACCGTTATCCATGACTTTTTATGCTCATCCCCAACAGTCTGTCTTATACCTCACCTTGTTGCCCATTTTATTAGGATGGTTCCAGTAAAAAAGAATGTCCCCTTCCAGTTTAAAGTAAAGGCGCTGCCACGTTCCAAATCCAGCCACAACCTCAAACATGGTCTATAATACACAAGGGCCATAAGTCACACAAATGTTTTGATTTTACTTAACTTTTATTAATACAATCTCCTACATACAAGAAAGCCTTGGTGCTGTATATTAGAGTGGCTTTTGCTGTGCAGTCGCAGGTAAATGTGACCCTCCAGAGGAGAGAGGAAAGGAACCTATAATAAAAATAAAAGTAGTTTAAAAAACAAGCAGGTTAACAGCTCTTACTTTATTGTCGGCACAGTGTTCAACACAGAATAGAACCCCACACAGAAAAAGTGTGAATAGGAGGCAGAGTGAAACCTTTTCCTGAAATTCATCTCCAAGAAGACGCCTGATTTTTCCCTCAAACTTCATCTGAGAAGGAAAAACAGGACAAAGGACAGAGAGGGGTGCAGTTAAATAACCTGGATCCCCACCAAAGTGCAACACACCAAATACTGACTCCATGAAAGCACCTTATCTAAAGAAAATTTGCTCTTTCCCAGGGAGGCCAGGGTGATCTTATGAGAACCCACTAAACAAAATTTACTGGCTCGATGAAAATCCATAGTGGAGGAGGTTTCCGCTGTAGAGGAGAAAATATACAGAGATTAGAGAGAAATGACAGGTTTGTAAAGAATTTGAATTTAGAAAATTTAAAGACTTACGATTAGAAAAGGCATTTGATTTCTGTAGGAAAAAATTGTATTTATCAATATAAACCATATTAATTGAACTAAGCGATTACCAAAATGATAGTTATGAGTGTCCATTACCGTCATGCTGTTTAGAAGCTTTCTTGGAATTAACTACAAATTAAAAAAAAAAGTTAAAAGTTTAGATTTTTAGTCTATTATTTTTGTGTTGCGGTATGTTAAATTTGGTAAAGTACAAGCTAATGCAAACCTTTACAGAATTCTGGTTTGATATTTAACCAGTTAAAAATTTTGAAAAAAAAACTACTAAAATAAAATTGGAAAATAAAGCAACTTACTCTTGATTTAGTTGAACTGTTGAATGTCATGTGACCAGTGCTGGTATTAGAGACATTATTAGACTGTAAAAAAAAAAAAAAAAAAAAAAATTGATTATATAACAGTTAATGTGACTGGAAACAGAGAGATAAAGAATGGCAACAGATAGAAGACAAACTAATGAAATGGCAATTAATGGATATTTATTTATTTATTTGAGCGTTAATACCATTTTGGACATTTTCATCATTTAATGGCAGTTTCTGGATTTATACTTAATTCTTATTATTTAAGTCCATTTTATATTTCCATTTTTACTTTTATAATTGCTAGGCAAGTTAGAACTGTTCTTTTAGAACTGTTTTACTGTTGTCTTATGTGAATTTTTCTTTCATGGTTTTAGGCATGTGCGTTTGTTGTCTTTGATTTATGTATTTACAGCAGTTTAACATGATGTGTTTAACTGTAATTGGTGATTGACAGGTTTCACAGATAGGTGGAGGTTCTCCTTTAACTAGTTTTTCTTGTATGCCCAATAAGACATCGTGTGCAGATGCTTTGGTCTAGTTTTCGTCCTTGGTGAACCTTTGGTTTATCTTTATTGGTAGGGTGTATTTTGTGAAGTTTTTTATTGACTTAGGCATACATATTAAAAATTTACTTTCTTCCTTCTGTTGTTCTACATATTTTAATGGCATAAGGATGGCATGGGCTTCTGCGCTGAATATGGAGCAATGTTGGAGTTTAATGGATGTTTATAGTGAAGTAAAATCTGCTCACCAGACTGTAAACTTCAACATCAATCTCAAAGTTTGAACGAATGTCCTGCCTACAGAATGTAAACAAAATCATAAACACCTCTTGATAAACTTCCTCACAGATGGACAAGTACATGAAGGAACCAGCGCAGTTCAGGACAATATGAACTCACAATGTGATTGACGTGGGAAAGATGATGGTGTCTCCATTCTCAGCATCAGCAGCTGTGGCCAATGGTGTGGATATGATGTTATAGGCGCCATAGCGAACCAAGATAAAAAAGTAGTAAGTAGGACATCCTGCAGAAAGAGCACGTCATCAGTTTTGTGTTGTAAAACCTTAAAACAAAAACAAATATCATTTACACACTATCCACAACCACAAGTCACCTTTGCGAGCAGAGTGTACAAACTCGATAGTCAGGGGCAGCTGTATACTGCTGATGATGACAGTGCCTCTGCAGGGCTGTAGAGTGTCCAAGTCTAACTCTGCTCCTGTTCCCTGCCTCAGCCGACTGATTTCTGCCAGAAGGGTGGTGTGCTTCTCAGCTACAACACAGACAATAATGATCTGATAAGCTTCATTGATGAGCTTCATTAGAATGATGTGTTGAGGGAGCAAATGCTGCTCACTGGAAACAAGCAAGAGTTTCTCTGCCTCTGCTTCTTCTACAGATCCTTGGCCATGGTGCTCATCACTGCAGCAGCTCAGCGCCTGTAGAGTCTGATGGATGATGGTCTGCAGCCTGGCAGTTTCCTCAGTGAGAGTCTATTCACATATGATTTTTCCTAATTCATCCACGATTCAAAACATTATAAAAATAAGGACAAGTCTCTGTATATTCATTTGTGTTCTTTGAATTGGAGATTTTTGATTTATGTGAATTTTTTGCACCCTCATATAAATGTAATGTAAATGTAATTTACAAAGTGTTAATTCCTGAGTCACATTTATTTAAAAAAATACTCAGTTTGAACACAACTGTGTTACACCACATTAATGTGTTGTTCATATAGATAATTGTAACTACATTAGTTGTTCGAACTTTCAAATGTCGATAACCAGTGAATCAACAAACCTTAATTGCTCCTTTGGTGTTAATGAACGGTTTAACGTGAGACTTCCTGGGTTTATTTTTTGTTATTCCAGGAATTGCATAGGAAGAGACATCAGAAGTTTTCTTTCTCTGTGAGCGGTAAGCATCAATGCTGTTGACAAACAAACTTCAGTTCATTACAAACATATATCATTAAAAAGTAAAAAATCAGGGACACAAAAAAGTGAATAACATTTAAATGTTAAAAAAACACTTATCACTATTTGACAGTCTAATGACGCACTCTCTATGCTCAAGTCCTGGAGCTGCAGGTAACATGTAAATGACAGTGAACCAAAATTAAATTGTTCATGAAAGAACAAGGGAAATGACTTGCCTGTACAGAGGTTGGGCATTAGGAGGATTAGAAGGATTATCATCTTTTTGACAAACTTCTTGATCCTCTACTGAAGACACAGAGGAGATCTAAATATTGCGAGGAAGGACAACAAGGTTTACATCAATACAACACATTCTTAATTATTAAATAATTCTCCTACATTTTTAGATTTATTTCTACATCTTTAGTTTATAGAACCAACAGTGACGAATGCACCCCGTACCAATGGCATGACAACCTCCTCTAAATGTTTGCTGAGGGGAGACAGAACACAGCTGGGTGGAAGCACGAGGCAATCTTCTTCATTTGATACCTGTGCGTCCTCTTCTTTAATCTCAAGCTCTTCCTCATTGCATGTAGTGTTTTTCTTAGCTACCTCCTCTTCTCTGTTACTTGAGTTTATTTTAGTATTATAACCAACTTGATGCACATCAACTTCATCTTCATCCAACTTCAAAATCAGCCCAGTTGTCACGATGCTGGTATTCTCCACCTTTATTTCCTTAATTTGTTGGCCTTCATCCACTTCCTGTTCTTGATCATCTTGATCCTCCTTTTTATTAGCAGTCTGCAAGACGTCAGAGGTGCTCATTACTTCATTTGTCTGAAACGCTGTTCATAAACAGATAAATAAAAAGAATATTTAGACTGATACTGATTTCACTAAGGAAACCAAGAAATAAACCTTACATCTGGTGTAAACCAGTGGTTTTACCTGCACAAGGCCCTGATTTAGGAAACTGTTCATTTGGTTCCTCACTCACGTCACTGACTTCTTTTGAGTCAATAGTAGAATTATCCTAGGTAAAGCAAAATAGTAATCTTTATTAATCTTTATTCTCTTCCAAGGAGAACACACCCAGTGAGAACTTCTTTTTAGAAGGATCAATTTACCTTATCATTTCGACAAAGCAGCAGTACTCTTAAAACTAAAAATCAGGTAATCAGAGAAGTCCTCACAAAAGCATGATTATTGATACCAGACAGACCCATTATACCATTTTATAACTGCTAAAAAACTCACATAGCAGTCTTTACTTACCGAGTGCAAATAATCAACTATGGTGAAGAGAATGGTAAACAATTCATCCAATCATATGACATATCATTAGAGAGGAAGGAACAACCCAAATAAATAGTTTAATAAAAGAGTAAAAGAGTTTCTGATGTTCAGTGACTGTAGATTTCAATGACCTGCTTATTATGTACATTATGGTTACAGTGAATACAACTGAAGTGGATAATTAATAAAGCCTTCAGAAAATGACCCAAAACACCAAGTGCAAACAAACAAAAGCACATGCTCACATTTCCAGATGGCGAGCAACTGACTGTCCGCATCCTTGGACAAACAGTAGTGCTGGTTTTTGGCTTGGCCCACTAGCAATATGTGCCATTGAGATTTGGCAATAAATAAAATAACATCACATAAAAAAAGAATTATTTAAAGTATTTTTTAAATTTACAAAGAAATTTAAAGCCATAAGCCAAAAAGGAATCCGTTTTTTTAGTAAATAAATCCAAACCAGATACATATAACATTAAAGAAACCCAGAGGTGATGGTAATGTGAACTAACCTCCATGAGGGCAGGATCAGACACACTCCTCTTAAGCCACAGGTTTTCTGTGAGAGGTGGGACTTTGAGCAACTTTAGCTCATTTTCTCGAGACTAGAATGTTTAAACAGGTAAATCAGCCTGAGCCGAATATATGAGTAGCAAGACAGAAAAGCATAAAATATTCTGCCATGTTAAAGCTTGAAATGTGTGTCAGAATCCATCCATTATATTCCGCTTTATCCTCTATTAGGGTCGCGGGGGGGGGGGTTCCCCATGCCCATCCAGAGGAGAACGTTTCGGGCGCTGGGCAGATACACCCAGGACAGGGTGCCAATCTATGGCTGGGCACACACTCACACAGACACACTCTATATGGGGCAATTTGGGGAATTCAATTGATCCTGATCCATGTTTTTGGACTGTGGGAGGAAACCCACACGGACACGGGGAGAACATGGAAACTCCACCCAGATTGGGATTCGAACCAGGAATCCCTAGTGCTGAGAGGAGAACATGCTAACCACTAAGCCACCATACCGCCCTGTGTGTCATCAGGTTTAGGAAAAATATATAAAACACTCTAAACTATGAGAACCATATGAGTAAACTACTTTCTTTATTTCTGTGATTATACATAAAATCAAGAAACTAATCCAAACTGTTCTGTACAAAGAAATGGGCTAGAATTCATCTGAGTTGATATCTAGAACTGTTGTAAGGTACTAAAGATATTATATTCCAGTTAATAGCTGCACAAGTGAAATTCAGATATTAAACTTGGTTTAAGGTTGACACGGGATCATTTCAGGTCATATTTACACAGAAGCAGAAAACTCCAAAAATTTAGAGTTATACTGAAGCAGCATTGTTTTATTTGTACCTGACGTATGCGGGAAGCATCCATAGTGCACAGGCTGGAGGCTGCTTGAAGCTGTTGCTGCCTGTTATGCACAAAGCTTGACAGGTGATGTTTGCTGGGTGAAGTAGAGACTTGTCTGCAGTCTGATGATTTTTTTTTAAAGCGCTCTAGTCGAGAGCTGAATTCTACCTCACCTTGGATAGACACAAAGCATGGTTTATCAGCCTGTAGAACGGTTTTTAGTAATTAAGAACGTGCATACAGCATGTCACAATCAGAGTCAGTCATTGCAGTACATCATACATTACATACCTAATCATTCAGGGAAGCACTCGATTAAATTTACATTTATCAGATTATATTTCTTTTAACTGTTGTTCGTAATAAAGGGTTAAATTAGAAGAACGATGTGAAGGTGCCTGCACACTCACCGATATGATACACATCCTGTCGTAAGGAAAGATTTTCAGCTCCAGGATCTGACATGCAGCGTTGAAACAGTATGGCTTCCTCTATTAATACAAACAGCAAACATTCACAAAAATGTAATAAACAACACAAAGAAAAATTATGCCTAATGGAACTTCTTTTACCACGATGCCGAGGGGTCAGCTGAAGCTCCTGAACTGAGGATGCTGCTCCTGACTGGAGTGGGTTTAATTTCTCCACTCTATCTGAGGCCAGTTTCATTCTCTTCTGTACGACCTCCAGTTCTAAAAGTAATCAAAGTACTAATTCATCATGTTCTAATAAAAGTTAAATACAATTTATTTTCCTAATTATTTATCTGCTTTGTTCAAACCCCGATTTAACCAAACCAAAGGGGTTAAATCGGGGTTTAAACAAAGCAGATAAATAATAAGGAAAATAATTAAAAGACTTATTGAGAATGTAAAAATCTTTTTATTTGCTCCATTCCAGTTTTTTTTATATATATTATAAAGCATTTTGGCATATTTATCTCATTAAATCGAATGCACTCATACACTTTAACAATGTGGTAAGCTATTATAAGAATAATTAGTTTGTATTGACTTGTAATATGTTATAAGATCATATAGTAACCAGAACTGATGCATCAACGCAAACAGCTAAGAAGTCTGGATCGATCTTTATAACCATGTTGTGGACAACAGCAATCTTAATGGCAATTTAAGTAAGAAAGGGCTTTGAGATGTGTCGTGTACATTCTTATTGTGGAAATCTACCAAAACAGGTTAAGAGGTGGTTCACATACTTCACATTTTTGACAGATAGCGAGCCTGTGAAATTCCTTATTCAGGGTGGGACAAGTGTTTAAGGAGGGAACAGGAGGAAGGTTACGCTCTGAACAAAAAAAAAGCACTTCTAAAGCAATCTGAGCTCATCAGTCAGGTTTTTTTTTTTCTCACTAAACGCTATTTAAACTAAGTACAGCTCTGAGCCTCCCTATTCACCCCAGAGACACGTGGAAATTCGTACAGAGGGTGCTACAACAAATAACCTCCAATCTGCCCGAAATAAACACTGAATCACCTAAAGTATAATAAATGTATAATTAAAAAAAAACATGTATAATAAAATACGATTCTGCGTTCATTTTCATAAACTAGAATTGTCCAAAAAAAGACCTTATAAATGATTGCATACGCCAGTCATGCAAAATAAAACATTGAGGACTGTACAAAAGCAATAATATCATCAATATAATTACTTTATCATCATTATTGAAAAAACAAAACAAAACTGAAAACAGAAAGTGTGCATATAGAAAAAGACTGCTGAGATTGAGAGAAGCTGAGGGTCCACACTGACCCTGTTGCACCCCTGAGAATGAACTTTAACCCTTATATACAAAAAAAGGATTCCCTCTGTATAAAATCTTCTGCTATATGCCGTAAATGCACTTTAAGCAAATGTCCACCATGACGCGGTTTAAAAGTCATAAAACATACCATTAGAAACCAGAACGTTCTCCTCCAGGGGCTTCCTCTGTCTTTTTGGAGTTCGGTCCATGTTTTAACTATGTAAATAAACATAGAACTACATCAACATGTTCTACCTTCAACACAAAGCTCTGATTTATTAACCAACATAATTAACTAACAACTTTAATTCGATGCCGTGTGTATTTTCTTACCCTTAAAAAAAGAAACGAGTCCAGTGATTTTAATGGACGCTCCTCAGTCAAACGTTCACAATTTGAATTTCGGTGCGAGTTTAACGCATGCGCGATGCCGTCCAGCAGATGCCCTCTTGTGGTTAATAAAAAAAGTGTTATACCGGTAAACGAATGTAGAATTTAACAATATGGCCCTCTAGTGGTTAATATGTGTATTAATGACCTTCAACAATGCCCCTGGTGGATTAAAAATAAATTCAATTACGAAACGTCAGTAATATTCATTCATTATCGGCCGCTGGGGTGATTATCCCATGTCATGCAGGGAAACCGTTTCGGGATTCGAACCTGGATCCCCAGCTTAAAAGGCAAACATTCTAACCACTTAGCCACCTGTCAATAATATTAAATAAGGACATACAATATATATATATATATATATATATTCAAGGTTCCTATAGTTATGATGATAAAAAATAATAATTTACATAGCAAAGCAACAGAACTGTTAATTGTGGAAAAAATATAATGGGACATATGTTATATGTACAGAGGAAAAGCAATAATGAATTTATTGTAAAAATTTACAGTATGTGACAAAAAAAATAAAACCTTCATTTAAAGTACAGGTTAGCATCTAAACTTTATCTCGGTCATAATAACAGACTCCAATAAATCAAAGGAGCAAAGACTTAATTAGATTACCAGGGAAAATGTAAATTATAGTACATTTTCTTATTAACTACTACCTCATGAGAGTTCTCATATTTATGACTCTACACTCTGAACCACAACCAAAGTTCAACATAAACACAAATTCTGGAAAAATTCCACAAAATGGGGAGTAACACAAGGACAATGGAAATACAAAATAATGTGATTCTTACACTTCTTGTGTGTTGTGCTGTAAACTTTACTCAGAAAGTCAAATTAATGACCCATAGTTCATTCATTCAGTAAACAAAAATGATAAACAGAGACAGGAAATAAAAGGATTAAAGCTTCTTCAGGGAAAAGTTCTATTTTTAAACTCACAGTATATAACTTTGTTTTCTAAAACAATACTTCTGCAAAGCATTCAGAAACAAGCCTGGCATTATCCAAAGCTGCTAAGCTTTACAGAAATTACAGCTTTCACTTTTTTGTGAAAGAGTCTTTCTACAAGATTGTGGAGTGTCTGCGACTTCCATGGATTTTCCTAAAAAGAGCCTTCCCCAAACTCTTCATGAAAGGTTGGAAGCATATAATTATCCAAAATACATAACTATTGCACAGTGGCTTAGTGGTTTGCACGTTCGCCTCTCAGTGCTACGGTTTCCAGGTTCGAATCTCAATCTGGGTGGAGTTTCCATGTTCTCCCCGTGTCCACGTGGGTTTCCTCCGGGTTCCTTCCACAGTCCTCCAAATTGCCCCATATAGAGTGTGTTTGTATGTGTGTCTGTGTGAGTGAGTGTGTGTCCAGCAATAGGTCGGCGCCCGAAACGTTCTCGCCTGAATGGGCATGGCGAACCCCACTGCGACCCTAGTAGAGGATAAAGTGAAAAATAATGGATGGATGGATGAACATAACTATTTGCCTGATGTTATATTCCTGAGAAAATGTGACTGTAACACCAGAATTAAGAGGTGATTAAAAGCTTTGTATATTCAGTCTGGCCCATACACTGTATCTGAAAGTGGGAAAGCTCTTACACTTCAGAGAAATGGGTATGGGTTGGCTTGGGTGAGAACCAACCACCATGGAGACAGTAAACTGAATAATGTTATTGGTGAATAAGTTGTGTTAAAACATCTTTGTCAAAAACACAACACTTATTTCCACATGGAATCATCATCACATTGAGAAGCTATCTGGAACTAAATAACATTATAACATTAAACAGAACTATCAGTACAGATTAATTATTACTGTATTTTATTTAAACTGGAGTTAAAATACACCACTGTGACTGTAATGTCATCTCGATACATGCGTGCCAAATCATCAGGCAGCGCCAACATAGCAGCCAGCCTTTCTTGGTCCATTTCTCCATATTCATTCATACCAAGAGCATGACGAATCAGATGTGTGGCTGCATTCAAATCCAAGATGGGTGTGGCACGCGCCCTGCGATGCAGCAGCAGTTTGTGCATTTGTCCCAGGCTGAGTCGGTGCTGACTGGCAGAGATTGGAGCCTGTAGATGAACACCAGTCAAGTGTTCGGCCACCAGCTTGACAGCCAACTCATTGTCCATTTCATCCCATAATCCATCAGAGGCCAAAATCAAAAAGCGGTCTTGGGGCCGAAGACGGTGAAAGGTGACCTCTGGTGTGGCCTCAAGGTATGGTGGGCTGATGTAGTTAGGTGGTGCATACTGTAAGAGGTTCAGCTCTTCCAAATCGCAGCTTCCATTTTCCAGCACACTATGCTGCAGCTCGCTGCTCCATTTAAAGCGTACATCTCCGAACGCTCGCAGTGGCATCAGGATTCCCAGCAGCCGGTCGTCGACAATAACCGTTTGCCGTTCACTGGATGGATGCTGTGAACACACCCGTTCTTTTTCAGCAGCATTAGCAGCATTGTGATCCTGCGAAAGAGGCAGGGCCCCCCAGCTGCCATCACTCTCCTGAACTCCCAGCACGGCCCTACAGTCACCAGCATTGGCCACGTATATCCCTTCGGGCCCCACATGAGCGAGGCACGCCGTGCAGCCAGCGAAGGCTGCCTGAATAGCTGTGTTGCGCATTAGATCACTTGCTAATGGAATCTGAGCCTCCAAGGAAAGATCTGCATCCAGGCGTTGGAAAGCATACATTAAAGCATCTGCAGGATTCATTCCATTCCCATGCTCTTTACTGGCAAGCAATTCCTGCCAGAAGACACGCAAGTGATTAACGTACAGACTGGCAGATTCCCGGTATATTTGGTCGTTGTGGTGCCGGTACCATTGAAGAATGGGTGGAACAGGTCGCAAAGTCTCCATAGAGGCCTCCAAGTCTTCCAGAGTAGACTCTGACATCATGGCAACAGCTATGTAATAAGGCAGCCGTTCACTGACCACTTGAGCACATGAATGACCACCATGGCCATCAAAAACTCCAAACAACATCCCTCGGGTCTTCAAACAAGTGGCACTGCTGCGGCGATCCTCCAAGGGAGAATTGGCTGCGAGCTGATTGCTGTCAAACTTTAGAACAGGACTAAGACCACTGCGTCCATCAAACTCTGGGATGCGTACTGACTGCTCATTGGCACGCAGCATCCCGTCGATCTGCAGTCTGCTTGGCTGAAAGTCCAGCTCACGTTCAGCGGAAGACAGAGTGTGCTCTCTGTCTTGACTGGCATCTCTGTTTGACCTTTTACCTTGAGAGGAGCAAGCCCTGGTCTGAAAGAGTTCTGATCGACAGTTGAAGGATGGATAAGCATGTTTGCCAGTTTGGAAAAGTGAACGTGTAACGCCAGCTTGACAGAGGAGCCTCAAACACATATTAGCTGACATTACTGGTCAACAGGGTAGACGGCAAGACCTCTTACATCTGGAAAATGACAAGCAATAAAATGGATTAATCGTTATTATTCTTCCTGGTTAAAAAAACTTCCAATAGCAAGCTTAATATCGCACACTGCTTAGCACTCTAGGCACACAGTAAGAAGCTACTGGGTTTGATTATCAAACAATTCTGATATATTAATATATTATAATATTAATATTAATATATATTATAAAATATTAAGATTATTCATTTTAATGTAAAGTTTCACATCAGTTTTTAAATTAACAGTCTCATTTAAATGCAAACATGCAAAAAAAGACAATATCATGCAAAATATCAAACACTAATAACAGTCATAAGCTTCTTTAAACTAAGATCCCGTTGATATTTACAGCCTACTGTCCAATCACTTACAATATGCTTCTATAAGTATTATTCGCTTTAATTATGTACATTCCATCATTCGCGTGTTATACTAAACTAAAAAAGTAATTTATAAACCACCGAATCAAAGGAAATTAATGAATAAAAAAAGTAATAAAACACCTGGAGACGGATTCTGATCCACTCCCTCTCCGCGATACGTCGCGTTTCATGTGCCGTATGTTTGAGCATGCGTGCTTCAGTGTCACGCCTCGCAGTGTTTTCTGGGAAACGTAGTTGGTTTCGTTTGTCAACTAGCAGAGGCGGGTCTTTGTTTAGCTTCAACCAACAAGTAGCTCAAATTAAATTCAAACATTTAAACCATACTGTAAACATTAAATATTAACTTATGTTTGGAGCCGACAATTTTTATTGACGGTGAAGGACATAGGTGGAGTCAAAATGAGGCGATTCCGTTGGTAGAGCGGCTCGTCACTCACGTCACTCCACGTCACTCCGATGTTGAAGTCGAAATACCACAAACATAAAAGAAGCTTATTTAAAAAAGCGTATTGAACTAGAATACCACAAATTCAAAGTAATTGTTGTTTTATATTGTGTTATAACATTAAAAAAAAAAAAAAACCTTAAAGTTTACGTCGGTAGCAAACGCCTTTGATTCATTTTGACATTGGAATCGACTCCTAAAAGTTAAATTTTACCGTTAAGTGAACCGTCTAAATAAGTGCAGTTAACTTACAGTTAAGTGCAGTTAACGCCTTTAAAGTTCTTAAATTTGAGTTTTTCGCAGCAGGTAACTTGTATTTTATAGTTTTTTATTTTATCGATTTATACCTCAATATAAAGGTTTTCGTATCAAAAAGCAGTTCTCGTGTCAAAATCAACAGAATTGCAGAACTAGTTGGTTAAAACTGGTCTAATATTTAGATAGCAACAAACCCAGAAGAAGTCATTTTAAAACAAACACTGACTTACATTTAAATGACAACAAATATAACAAATTAAACTGTGATGCATATTATTGAATTTAGACCAGCAGTTAATCAGTATTTGCCAACAAAAAACAATAGATGGTTATAGATTGACTTTTAGAAGTGTACAGAAACCATGTCAGACCTTTTAACTAGACTAAACATATTCGGTTTGTAAAATTGCACTGAAGTGTAATATTCTGACATGTAATCCACAGGCATTTACCTATGTTTTTTTTTTACCCACAAAGCCAAAAAACCCATCTGTTATCAAAATGTCAAACTGTAAGTACTAAAACAAAAATGTTTAAAAGGTATTTGTCTTGTGTATGATAAACATGCATTAAATTGCAGTTGTTCTTTATAATAATTTATATTTTAAATTGTTCAGCGGTTCGGACTGATATACACTTACTGCTGGACTGTCTAAAGTACCAGATGAAATGTCCAGACTCACAGAAACAAGCTCTCTTTACATTGATCTCAATCTGCCAGCAGAATGGTTGGTTTCACTATTTAACTACAGATCAGTGAAACATGTTAGTGTAAGAAGTCTGTAAGGGGAAGTAATGTAAAATTGCTTTGTGTTATTAAGGTCAGAATGTGGAGTTTCTAAAAGAGATTGGAGGTGTGTCATTTATTTACAATCTCTCCAGGGCCAGCCTTTACCCCGAGGTTAAAGAGACTGCTCTCTTCACACTAGCTTCTTTGGCTGAATATAATGGTGATGCTCATAAACATACATACATATCCATATATACATATACATGTATAGATAGATAGATGGATAGATAGATATTTATATATACATATATGTATATATATGATACATCTATGATGATCTAATATATTTTGTTAGCATTAACTGGTCTATTACTTTTATCTTTGTAGAGAGCTGTAAGCTGATTCTCTGTAGCAAAGAGATATTTTGTGGCTTGGCAGAATATATGAAACAGGAGGCGTCTTTGAGACAGAAGAGGGTAGCAGTGTATATGATTTCTGTACTGGTTTCTAATAACAGTAGGTTTCTGATGTTCACATTTTCACTGAAATATATTGTGGTCATCTGATCGTACATAATTGCAGACTGTCATTATTACGTGAAATATCATACCCTTATTTTAATTTACCATCAGCACACTAACTATTTTCAGTCCCTTTTCATTTTAGAACAAGGACAGAATCTGGCTAAGGATTCAGGATGTATAGAAATTCTATTAGACCTGTTCAGGTAAAAAGTCACCAAAGCAGTTAATATCATTTCTATTAGGCGTCTGTATAGATTCTCTGATCCTGATGTTCTTTAAATTCTTATATGCAAACATCAACTTTAGGTTTTAATTGTGTTGCCAGGGAAAGTTTTCCAGACACTGGTACAACTAACGAACTTCTGCAGCTCTGGATTTCTGTATCCAGTGCTCTCTGTGGCTCTGTGAATAACCCCCAAAATGGTATGTGTGTATATATATATATATATATATATATATATATATATATATATATATATATATATATATATATATGAAAGTAAGACAATGAATTAAGTAATATGTGTATAGAAACTTAATTTTGTAGCTAAAATAAAATCTATTACAGAGGAGAACCAGTGCACCTGCATGTGTTTGTTCCCTTTTATCAAAGCGTGGTTGCTGCAAGTCTCTGTCTCTCAAGCAGAGCTGATGGAACCCATCTACTCCTTCATTAGCATGACTGTGGCTAGTAATCGTGAGTTTATGTACCGAGACTCTTAGAGATTTTTTTTTAACATAAAGTTCAATAAAAAAAAGTCGAAAGTATTTTTATTGACACTGAACAGAAGAGAAGTTAAATGAGAAGTGAAAAATTACTTTAATAATGTTAACACTATTATTAAATGATAAAATTGTGACAGTAATAAATAATTTGTATAATAATTAAAAAATACTAATACACTCGTAATAAAATATTATTATAATATATTTGATTATACTGATTGTTATAATGATGTTAACCCTCTGATATCTGGTATCTGGTAGCCTAGTCAAGTTTTGTGCAAAATTTTCTAAAGGACTTTCCACACTGTAGCTCTCTGTGTTCATGTTTTAGCATGTGCTCAAGAATATTTTGCTTCAGTCGGGGGTCTGGTTACACTCTCAGACACTTTCACCAGTGTTGTTACATTGTGCAACGATGACAGTGTGGCCTGCAAGTTAGCATCTGTTATTACCAAAACACTGTCTGCATGCATTTCTGACAATGGTAAGGTACATAAACAAAGGCACAAACATATATTAATGTGAAATATGAACCTGATTAGAAGTTTGTCTTTTTTTGTTTGTTTTAGTGGTTCTAGCACCGGTTTTGGCTGAGCTAAGGTTGGTTCCACAACTCTTGCAGTTGCTGTCCAGCCCTTATCTCAGTGCTCGAGACCAGCTGGTAGTGGTGTTGACTCTTGGCCATTGTACTGATGCATGTGGTGAGTGTGTACAGCTAAGTACATGGCACCATGGTCTTAGATTTGACTAAATGAAACTTTTCTACTTGTATATAAAGAAATAATATTTAAGGTAAATATTTTCACCTGCATTTCATATATGACTTTCTCTGATGACATTTTCCACCTCTTTCCTAGATTTTATTTTAAAATACTATACAAAACAAATGAATCCCTTGTGCATGTGAACTGATATTAACATTTGTTTGTCTACATTACCTTTAGTGGAGCACCAGTCACAGTTACTGCAGGCTGGAGGGTTGCCTTTAATGATCTCTTTGCTGACTGAAGCTAACGATCAGGAAGTCAGAAAAGCAGCTACGTTTGTGCTTCAGACCTGTAAAAACATCAGTAAGTTGAGCTTTCACCTCCTACAATGGGACTTTTATCTAGTGGTAAAAATGTAATCAGTTGCGTGCAGTAAAGAGAACATTTTTATCTGCAGTGGAATCTTCATCAGATCAATACATGGAGTTTGATTTGCAGAGACACCGACAATCAGCACAAGAACTACTTGAGAGAATTCAACACTTAGAACAAGCACAGCTGGTGGGTATGTGTGTGTGTGTGCGTGTGTGTATGTATGTTTGTGAGCACATACGCCCTGGAGATGGTTAGGCAATAATTTTTGTTCATTTAAATCTTAAAAGATAATGTGTTGAAACAATAAATACAGGTATCACAGATGGAGCTGAAGCAGTTAGAAGTGGAAATCCCTCCAGATCGAAGCATGCAGCCAGTTTTTACAAGCTCACCATGGAATGAATGCAGCAAGGAACGTTTAAATGAGCCTGGATTCCAAAGGGTCAAAGGTCAATGGCTTGTGCATAAAAAGAAACACAGAATGAACAACATGGAACAAAGCACACACAAAATACATCCAGCTCAGTCTCTCACATCTCCGGAATTACAAAAGCACGAATCAGTGGTAAGGCTTTCCCACTGCACTGAATGCCTTAAACATGGAATTAAACTCATATATGTTTCTATTGATAACATATACAACTATTGCTAGTTGATGTTGTGTGTTTATGTGTGTGTAGCTTCATGTTCAGCGGCAGATAGTAGGAGATATTGATAAACTAGCAAATTCTTTCCAACAAATAAAAGAGTCCCAGCAGATGGAAAAGTCAGAAATGAAAATTGAAGTTAGAGAAAGAAAGAACGAGATTAAAAATAGAAAAAGTAACAGAACAGTGAAGATGGAAAATAATATGCCTGTAAAAACGGGATCAGGTGCGAACAGAAACTCAGATCGAGGCTCCTACAACAAGCCACCAGGAGGCGGCGACAGTGATACACTCAGGTTCTTTCAGCTGCTTACTTAATTTCAAATCACGAATACATCACTACATTCATAATGTAGGTGTAAGTGATTTGCTTTCTCTTTATGGGCAATATGTCACACATTCAGCAATATGACACTCAGACATTATTAAAACTGTTTTCAGATTCTGCTTGGTTTTCTTATAAGAAACCATTTGTAGACCAAGATCTGTAGCTTCACATTTCCAATTCATTAAAAACAGACTTAAGTCTTACAGACAGAAAGTGATTTCACTGTAATGACATGGTTATAACTCAAACCACTCTGCTCTAAATGTTGGATTTCAGTCCAGAGATTTTTAAACACCCAGCTCCCACAAAGACACGACGAGAGCTGCCAGCAATCTCTAAAGGTACATAGGTTTAAAGATGCCTTTTCTATTCATATCCTTGTTGATTATGAAGTGTGCATGCTTTGACAGAGCTCTTGTTGCTCTGTTCAGATGAGATGTCTCTGTGCTCGGAGCTGTTAGACAGTGAGATTGAGAGGATCCTCATCACCCCTGATGTTGCACCCAAAGCCAAAAGATCACGGTGTTCAGGTGCATTCTAGTCCTTCAGTGGACTCACTGTTCTGCTTGTAGTGTAACTCATTTACATTTTTTGAATTGTGTAGGTTGTGAAAGCAGATTAAGTAATGTGAACAGCCGGAATTTTGGTTTGCTACTGTGTAGCTGCAAAAGTCTTTGCGATTTTCACCTGGTGTTGCATCGGGCCGAGAATCGGCTCAGGAGATGCCTACAACGTGAATGGACCAAGCATATGCACTCCTGTAACAGGAGAGGAGATAATGCAGACGGGTCAAACTACTGGAATAACACGCAATGTAGGAACCTAATTTAATATGTTAAATTTTATATAGAAAAAATGTGTGAATGTTGGTTTTCTTATTGTATTTTTCTCATAATTTTTATAAGTGATAAGTCTGACTCCACTCAAGAGACCAAAGGAGGAGTAGGGTAAGTGCTGACTGAGGGTTGTCATTTTATAATAATCATCACCTTTTAACCAAATAGCTGGAGCCTTACTTTCTGTCACCATTTTTCTTTTTAATTAACAGAAGACGTGGTGAGATCTGCTGAATGAGATTTGGTTCTATGGAATTTAACACTCCGGTTGCTCCTTAAGGAGTAAATTACTGGATAGCACTTATTAAACCAAACATGGTTTGGTTTAACAAACTTTTTTTAGTTGAAGTGAAGCACAACCTGCTAAACCCACTATTGTTGAATTGTTATACCTCCATGCTGGGCTGTTTTGAGTTCTGTTATTCTGATCATTCAGAGGGGATATTCTAATTCAGTGGATTTATTATAATTTATAAATATATATTTAAGAAACATGGATAGTGATTTAATAAAAAATAAAGAAAATGTATGGTAGTAAAGTTTCGGCCACTTTCGTGGTTCTATTTTCTAGTTCAGTATTTACAAAGGAAAAATCCCATGAAGTTGACAAAGACAACTTTTGTACTCCACAAAGCTGCAAACATCCTCATTGTTAAAACTAATCACTAATGTTCTCAACAGTTCTTACCCTGTATGCAATTCAGTAAAATTAATAGAAATAATAATTATTTTGACCAAAGCCATAACTTTTTTTGTTTTATTGCCAGAAGGATTGATGTGTTTAGGGTAAATAATAAACTATAAAATCAGAGACATGTGAATGTTATATAATGGTTACATGTTATTTACAAATATCAATGAATTACAATAAGTCCTCGAAAATTTTGAAAAGAGTCTGATTTACAATGACACTTCTCACAGACACGCAGAATAAAAACGTGAAAAGTACATTGCTGCAAATTGTTTTTGGAACAAATGATGCTGTAAATGAACAGAACAATCTTATTTATATACTTTAAAACTGATCGGTGTCAAATTGATTATGTTTGTAGGTTTTTTTTAATAGATCTTGAATGGAAGGAATTTTAAATGAACTTCATCTTAATAACTTATTTATACCAAATACAGTACTGTAGTAACTGTACTATACTTCACATATCACGTCACCCGATACTCCAACTTATCCTAAAACTTATTCTGTCAGAATCTTATCAGAAGTCTTTTCTAGTCAGATCAGTATTTATATTTAAATTTTCTCAGGATTTCGTGATTTTCCCATAAAAGTGAGACTTAGCACATTTTCCAAAACCACAGTGTCATGCAGACATGACTTCACTGAATCATTTACTTAGTTAATATAAAACTAAAGAATAAAAATGTTATCGTTCTGACAGAGGTCGTTGAGTCATTCTTACATAACATTAATAAAATGGACGCAAACAAATAACACAAGCACGTTTGGCCTTCAACAAAATACCTCACTTTACAAAGTTCATATCTTCAAAATGTTAAAAGAAAAAAAGGCATGTTCAAGAACACCAAAAATAACTTACACCACTAACATTCAGTCATCAGAAATCTACATGCATGTGCACAATAACAGAAGAAATAGTATGAAAAAAAATCAATAAATTAATTTTGGGTAAAAAATTGCATTCTCACTACATGTGCAACAGGCTATTTCATCACTAGTTTTCTGCTCCTGCCTCTCAAATAAATCTTAAACTGGATGATTTAGTGACTCTAGTATAGATATAGAGTATAGTTATTGATGAGCAGCATGTGGAAAGTTGAGTTTATATACTGAAATACAGATTTCAAACTGTCTTTAAATTGTGGAAGCAGCAGGGTGCAGGACAGAAGCATTTAGTAGTTTACTTGAGAGTATTATGGAAAGTGGCAATTTCAGTGGGAACACTTAAACAGTAGAGCTTTTTGAGGTAGATTTTATGGTAGATAAATGCACAACTGTGCAAATTAGATCTCAGATTAAATCTGTCTGTTCTGAATGTTTACTCAGCCTTACAACCAGCACTGTGAAAATGACTTTCATGTTTAATAAATAATTTAGTTAATCTATATTGATAACACTTTCTTACATCTTTACATGAATCTGGACTAGAAAATCAGAAGATAAATATATGGACAAAAGTATTAGGTCATACCTCTTAATCATTGTATTCAAGTGTTTCATTCAGTCCCACTCCCACACGTGTATAATAACAAGCACACAGCCATTTATTTTAAACAACTATATGTTTCCAATTTTTGTGGCAACAGTTAGAGGAAGACCCTTTTTAATTCCAGCATGACTGTGTATGAGCATGCATATGAGTTTGGAGTGGGGAGCCCTGAACTCATCCCCATCTCACATTTTTGTACAAACTAGAACAGAGACTATATACTGTGTGTGTATATATATATATATATATATATATATATATATATATATATATATATATATATATATATGACAGTCACTTATGGTCTGAAAAACTGGATTGTTGTAACAATAATGAAGAGCGAGCATGGTCTAGAACTGGGGCTTTTCACCCAAGACGAAAATGGGATTAAAATGTGCTACTGAATTCCTCACAGACAACCTGCTTCTTCTTATAAACAGCAGCCAGCGTCTGCAACACCCAATCTACCCATTTCCTTTGTCTACATACAGTGACTGGTCAAAAAAAGCTCGGTTTGCATGAGCCAACAAAACCAGTCTCTCTCCAAGCACAGCTTCTCTAAAGTTGCGTCTTCTCCAGCCATAGACGATGCTGTTGAGGAAGCCCTGCAGTGAGACTGATGTTGCCTGGGCAAAAGTAGCAAATATGTCTACGGAAGTCCAGGTAAACTTAATAAACCGTTAATTTTTTTAAAGGAGGTTTTATTACACACCTGTATGATGAAGAGTGGGAAGAGTTGGTCTGTCTCAAACTGTGCTAATGATAAACTGATCAGGATGAGCACTGGGGGAGTAGATGACAGGAGACAGTCTATCAGCATTGTATTGTATGCGGTATGTGTGAGTGTGCATGTGTACGCATGTGTCAGGACAGACCAGGTGTCCAGCAGAAGATGATAACAATAATCATATAACGGGCCGAGGACCAGACCTTGTCTGCATAGCTTACTCCATTCTGCTCAAAACGCCGGTACCATATTTGCAGCTTCCAATAAACCAGCTGAATAAAAAGAGATCGAGTTTTGTCGTTCATTTCACTTCCCATTAGTTTCAGCTCGATTAATTTAGCTGTTTGTGTGTGAACATATTTACCGTGCAGCAGATAAGGACGAACAGAACACTCACAAATGTCAAAGCCCTGATAAAATTGTTGTGCTGTACGTCCTGATTGCAAGAGGAAAAAAGAAAACAGGCTTCAACATGAATGCAGTTCAATGTTTCAACACAATGATTCATCAATGCAGAACTTACATACCACAACAGAACAGAAATGATTATCCGTGTGCAAATGCAGGAAGAGAATACAGCTGAAAGAAAAAGCACATCATTAAGGACATAGTATTTCATCCATTATCTTCCGCTTTATCCTCTATTAGGGTCGTGGTGGGGTTCCCCATGCCCATCCAGGGGAAAACGTTTTGGGCGCTGGGCAGATAGACCCAGGACAGGGCACCAATCCATCGCTGGGCGCACACACACACTCTATATGGGGCAATTTTTTGAGAATTCAATTGACATTGATCCATGTTTTTGGATAGTGGGAGGAAGCCCACGCAGACACGGGGAGAATATGGAAACCGCTTGGGATTCGAACCGGGAATTCCCTAGTGCAGAAAGGCAAACCTGCTAACCACTAAGCCACCGTGCCGGCAAGAACATAGTATTATATTTTAGAATCTATCAAGATGTTAATGTATTCATTTCAAAACATGAAGCCAGAACCACGAAGTCCTTTCCCAAATATTTTTATTTAAAATAGAACATTGTGATTATCAGCTTTACAGAACTCTTAAGGTTCATATAAATAACCAAGACAAGTTAAATGTTTGTAATGATGATTTAGATGTTAAATTCTCACCTGTTGCAGAACTTTAAATCAGTCCAGATATTTTCTTTATCAATTAAATCATTTGATGGAATGAAAGGCACTAAAGTCAAAGACAGTGTTCTGATGTAGATCACATATCCAATTAAAGGAAGGAGCCTGTGAACAAAATATATAGTTTAAAAAAACAATTATAATTCAGTTTAATTTTAATTAGAACTGAAAAAAATGTCCTCACCACACAAGGCCGTAGAGTGCATTGATCATCCGTCTGTTGCCCTGTGAGTGGAAATGTTTAGGATTAGGATATTATACACACATTATAGCTTTCATTCAATTACTAACTTGAATCAAACTTCATAACATAACACTTTACATCATTAAAAAGATTAGCTTTATTTTAAAAACTGTTTAGGTGACTATAATCTATTAAGATAGAAGAACATGATGTTTCATGTTATGTTCCGTTTATCACACTCATACCTGTGCATAATCAACTTGATCCCTCCATCCCTGAGCGGTGTGTACTGACTCAAGAGCATAAATGATAACAAGTAGGAAAGAGATGGAGTAAAATGCCTGTAAGAGAGGGAGACACTGTTATATAGAAATAATGTAGAACACACTTATAACTCAAATGGTAAAATATAAATTAATGTTAACGCAGTCATATCACTGCTGATTCATAATTCTCATCTCTAAGCCATGTATTTCTGTTTTGCATGTTTTAGGTTTTTCTTTCTTTTATATCTTATTTATAAACATATTTACTAAAATGTTTGGAGTCATCCATTCATATTGAGATTTTAATAACTTTGAACAACCATGAATCATGTAAAAACACTCACTGAACTTAACTATTATGAAACTAAACACCAATTATTATGAACATCTTTACAAATTTCTGACAAATATTGTTTTTACTTTACTTAGTTTTAATGAACAGAACTTTATTAAACAATTGTAATAGGTGTACAATTATAAATTGTTAAGATAGACTACCATGTGTGTTTATAATTTATTATAATGACTTTGTAAATATGTTTTTATGGTTTTTACCTATAGCCTTTTACCTGCTCTATGACTTATGTTTCTGGGATCAGTATCCTCTTACCAGAGACAAAGGCAGTCCATGGTTACACAGCATTTCACTTTGGGGCAGTGTTTCATAAGATATAAAGTTTATTGTGGCACTGAGTATCAAGACAAGTGAGGCCAGAAAGTCTGCCAAGGCGAGTTGGAACAGAGGTTTAGCCTGCGAGGTAAACAGAAACACTGAGATATATTAATACATAACTAAACCTTAGCAGTTAAACATGATAAAAGTACAGGGCTTTCCTGACTTGTGGAAAGTCCCATCAAAACTTTTCTACTTGTGTTTTTATTATTAATCTGAACTTCCACCTTCTGCAGTTCTGCTGCCTAAAAATCTGTTTTGCATTCAGTTCACTCAAATCTGTCAAATATTTGAAATGTGTTTAGAGAAACGTGCTGGAACAGCCCTCTGAAAAACATCTAGCACCCAGCCGTGTATTTTGGACAACTGTTTTGCTTTCAACTTCATAGGAACAGTTTAGGGGAGACCGTTTCTGTTCATTACTGTGTACAAAGCACAAAGCAAGATCCATAAAGTCTTGGTTGAGTTTGATGTGGAAGAGCCCAAACCTTAACATCATCCAGCACCTTTTGGATAAACTAAGGCAAGGATTGTGAGCCAAGTCCTCTTATCCAATATCAGTGTCTGACCTCACAAATGCTTTTCTGGATGAATGATCAAATACTTCCACAGATACTGACTGTTATAGCTACAAAGGGGAACCAACTGAGAATGGAATTTCATGGAAACCATCAGTGGGTGTTGTAGGTGTAGGTGTAGGTGACATATCACTTTTGTTCTGCACTTAGGCCTGAGTTTTTAAGACTTTAAAAAGTTGTCATTTAAATGCTCTAAACATTTACAGAAATATTTGAAAGCAGATTTGTTGCTTTATCTTTGACTTATCATCCTAATGTTATCTTAAACCAAACAAATAATCCAGTCCAAAAGAAAAGGTAATATTTTATAAAACCCCTACGTGAAAGACCCATGTTTATATAATGATTCTGTAACACTTGTTTGGTTTGGTATAAACATGTTTGTTTTTTTGCAGTACTGACCTGTTCATTAAGACTTTGTCGTTTTATGATTGATACCACTATAACAGAGAAGCTCCCAATCAAGCTAAAACAAAAAAGAATATCCACAATGTTAAACGACTGAATGGGCTATAATCCTTACATTTCCTATTAAACACTTCAAGTGAAGTTTAGTTGTGCACAAAACGTAAATATACATAAAAGTGTTCAAGGCAATAAATCCAATAAAACATTAAATGTGTTTTTCCATACATCCATCCATTATCTGTATATATTAGGGTCGCGGGGGGGTTCCCCATGCACATCCAGGGGGGAACGTTTTGGGCGCTGGGCAGATACACCCAGGACAGGGCGCCAATCTATCACTGGGCACACACTCATTCACACAGACACACTCTATATGGGGCAATTTGGAGAACTCAGTTGAATTGATCCATGTTTTTGGACTGTGGGAGGAAAACCATGCGGATGGGGAAAACATGGAAACTCCACCCAGATGGGGATTTGAACCGGGAATCCCCAGCACTGAGAGACGAACATTAAGCCACCATGCCAACCCTGAATATGTCTTTGGTTTTTTAAACTTTGCAACACTTACTGAAGTGCTAATACCAGGGGGCCTGTGGGTTTAAAGTGGGGAG
Organism: Corydoras maculifer; assembly: GCA_019802435.1. Lineage (NCBI taxonomy): Eukaryota > Metazoa > Chordata > Actinopteri > Siluriformes > Callichthyidae > Corydoras > Corydoras maculifer. The sequence continues at coordinate 456,464 of JAFMOD010000001.1, read as the reverse complement.
TACCTGTCTTTGTGCTGAATTGTGGATGGTGGGTATGTTTTTCAGTTACTTTCTGTCAGAAGTTTTACACAGATGTTTAAGTGCCTGTATTCATCTTTACATCTGTTTTTGTGCGAATTATTAATTATATGTTCTATATGATGTGATGTTTCCCACTTTCCCAACTGTGTTTCTGACCTCACAAGTGCTTTTAAATTATTATTATAGATACACTTTTAAAGCTTACAATAAACTCAGTATTAGTTAATGATGCAAATTTAAATACAAGACAGATTCTTACCTTAAACTCAGAAAGGTGATATACACTGAAGAGAGAGCAGTGAGCTAAAGGATGCACAATAATTATATAAGATTAAATTAAAATTATAAGATAAAATATATAAATTTACAAGAAGTTTCAAACATCCTCACCATAATCTTAAAAAGATAAAGAACACTACATGTATTAATCTCAGTGCATGTCACATTCACCTCCCTTTTAAAGTCGATTTTCTAAATCTAAAGTGCATAAACCACTAGATATTTAAAAAGGGAAAAAGAATTGGACTAAATCCACCGAAATGCATCTGAATCTCAACAATTTTTAAAACCAGTATTTTTAAAACAGTGCATTTAAAGTGATAGTGATCTATTTTGCGCACCGCGCTTTACATTTACTTTACATTTAACCCATGAGTGAACCAGTGAACCGTGGACAGCCCTGTACACGGTGCCCGGGGGGCAATTAGGATTAGGTGCCTTGCTCAAGGGCACTTCAGCCGTAACACGTGGTTGGACCCGGGACCTTGGTTAGGCTGCTTCCTCAAACACAAGCCTGTGGAATGAAAGAAGCAAAGCCACCTACCCGTTCATCCGACAAAAATTCACTCGAGTTCATGGCGCCTAACTCAACAGTTTTTAGGAGAAAAGATAATGAAACGTTGAGACGTGTCCTCTCAGCTGAACAGCTGTGTCTCTCTCAGCTGAACAGCTGTGTCTCTCTCTGCTGGACTGCTGTGTCTCCCTCAGCTGGACTGCTGTGTCTCTCTCTGCTGGACTGCTGTGTCTCTCTCAGCTGGACTGCTGTGTCTCTCTCAGCTGGACTGCTGTGTCTCTCTCTGCTGGACTGTTGTGTCTCTCTCTGCTGGACTGCTGTGTCTCTCTCTGCTGGACTGCTGTGTCTCTCTCGGCTGGACTGCTGTGTCTCTCTCGGCTGGACTGCTGTGTCTCTCTCAGCTGGACTGCTGTGTCTCTCTCAGCTGCTCAGCGAAGCTCCTGAAGCGCGTTCCCACCTGCGTGACGTCACAGTCACGCTAACGGGGAGGAGAGCTGAGCGCTGGGGGCATTTCTTGTCTGTCTGCTTTATGGATGAGGAAAAAAAACATACCTGTAATATTTAACACTGGAAGTATTTTAACTGACGTCACGAACTCGAAAAGCCACGTGTCGTCTTTGTGTCGGGAGTTATTTTAGTCTAACAGTGAATGTATTAAACCATACAAATCACTGCTGTATCGTAAGATATAACAGCCACAGAAAGCTTTTGGACATCATACTCATACTGTATACTGAAAAATCCTTTCATAAGATTTTGGAGTGTGTTTGAAAGTGAAAAGCATATAACTGCGCGTGCGTGTTGTACATGCTATATAAAGTTAAATTGTAGTGGCTTGGTGGAAAGTTTATTAGATTACTTTCATTTATTTATTTTTTATAAAACAAACCTATTGTCACGCACTTTGTTACCAAGCATGACATTAGATTCATCACTTATGTAATTTCATACTGAACATTCTGCTACTGCTCCAACAACATTCCAGATACAGTCTGAAGGAATTGAACCTCTAAAGGAATCTTCAACATTTACTTGAGTTTAAGCAAATGAAAGACCCTCAAAGATCTTGCTGTTTAACAGTTTACATCACATCTAATTTTCACTCATCTTAAGGTTGGCCTGCTGACATGAGTTTCCTGATCTCAATGAGTTTTATCATGGTTAAATAAATAAAAAAAAAATCTGTTTATTAAAAATAAAAATATCTATGACAATAACTCAATATAAACACCTAGAGTTTTGAAATAAAATGTCCAGCAGATTGTGATGGCCAGGTATCAAATTACTTGAGGATGCCATATTGTGCATCCTCCTGCTCCCACCTTTTGTTTATCTGCAATAAGATTATAATCATACCCATGTGTAATATACTTACATTTAAGTGCAATATTTGATTTTTTTTACACTTTGTAAATAGTAAATTATTTTTTTTACCTTACTTTTTACGATTTCTTGATACTGCTGTAACAATTTAGATTTCCCTGTGTGGGATAATTAAAAGATATCTGCTCTTATCTTATAATTTTATTTATTTATAAAAATCAGACTCATTAAATTCAGCACTTTTATATACACTGTTTGCAATAACCATGTAAATATATGTAAATATAAAACCTTAAAACCTCACCCATGATGGACAATAAAAATTTTGGGAATTTCCAAACATAAAACCAAAACTGAAGAGCTGTGTAGAAATTTGTGGGCTCTGTGTGAGGCTGTGGCAGGGTGTTTTGCCCTCTGGTGTGTATTAGGTGTAACTGCAGTGTTAATGCTTAAATGAATATACACTCACGGGCCACTTTATTAGGTACACCATTCTAGTAACGGGTTGGACCCCCTTTTGCCTTCCGAACTGCCTCAATTCTTTGTGGCATAGATTCAACAAGGTGCTGGAAGCATTCCTCAGAGAGTTTGGTCCATATTGACATGATGGCATCACACAGTTGCCGCAGATTTGTCAGCTGCACATCCATGATGCGAATTCCCAGTTCCATCACATCCCAAAGATGCTCTATTGGATTGAGATCCGGGGGGGGGGGGGGGGGGGGGGGGGGGGGGGGGGGGGGGGGGGGGGGGGGGGGGGGGGGGGGGGGGGGGGGGGGGGGGGGGGGGGGGGGGGGGGGGGGGGCGATGAGCTTGTGCAAATTGTAGCCTCAGTTTCCTGTTCTTAGCTGAAAGGAGTGGCACCCGGTGTGGTCTTCTGCTGCTGTAGCCCATCTGCCTCAAAGTTCGACGTACTGTGCGTTCAGAGATGCTCTTCTGCCTACCTTGGTTGTAACGGGTGGCTATTTGAGTCACTGTTGCCTTTCTATCAGCTCGAACCAGTCTGGCCATTCTCCTCTGACCTCTGGCATCAACAAGGCATTTTCGCCCACAGAACTGCCGCTCACTGGATGTTTTTTCTTTTTCGGACCATTCTCTGTAAACCCTAGAGATGGTCTGATTATATATATATATAATCAGTATAGCTGATTGGCTATACAATTCTTGTCAAAGTGTTTGTTTTGTAAACTCTGTTAGTATTAAATAAACATTCATTCATTATCTCCCGCTTATCCTCTATTAGGGTCGCGGTGGGGTTCCCCATGTCCATCCAGGGGAGAACGTTTTGGGAGCTGGGCAGATAGACCCAGGACAGGGCGCCAATCCATTGCTGGGCACACACTCACTCACACAGACACGGGCAGAACATGGAAACTCCACCCAGATGGGGATTCGAACAGGGAATCCCTAGCGCTGAGAGGCGAATGTGCTAACCACTAAGCCACCGTGCAGCCTTTAAATAAATATAAATACCATTTAATTAAGAAAGTGATGCACTGTTTGAATCCTAATTTACCTTTAAGTTCGTTCTGTTTAGGACTCGGGTGGCACGGAGTTAGCACGTTCACCTCTCAGCGCTAGGGATTCCCGGTTCGAATCCCCATCTGGGTGGAGATTCCATGTTCTCCCCGTGTCCGCGTGGGTTTCCTCCGGGTTCTCCGGTTTCCTCCCACAGTCCAAAAACATGGATCAAATCAAGTTGAGTTCTCCAAATTGCCCCATATAGAGTGTGTCTGTGTGAGTGAGTGTGTGCACAGCGATGGATTGGCACCCTGTCCTGGGTCTATCTGCCCAGCGCCCGAGACGTTCTCCCCTGGATGGACATGGGGAACCCCACCGCGACCCCAATAGAGGATAAAGCGAAGATAATGGATGAACGACTTTAACTGTAAAACATACTTTCCTTTTTGTGAGACTTTAATTGAATAAAACTTTAAGTCTGTCAGTGACAAACACAGTGATTGTACCGTGTTTACTTGCTTTTCTCGTTTAATTGCAGTTTTTGTCCCAAATAAAACAGAAGATGTTGTGCATTCAGATATCTAACATCCATGGCTACAGTTTCATTTGAGAGCTTTGAACAGAGGAAGCACGTGTTGTTGTTATTCATTATAAATGAATGGGTGGAGGTGGGTTAGCTCAGTGTTTAGGGTGTTGGGCTGTCAATCTGAAGGTTGGGGGTTCAAATCCCAGGTCCACTGAAGTTACCAGTGTGGGCCCTTGAGCAAGACCCTTAACCCTCATTGCTCCAGGGATGTTGTGATTAACCCTGTGTTCACCTTGTAAGTCGCTTTGGATAAAAGATTCTGCTAAAGGACCCGAATTATAAATGTGAGGAAGTGAAACCCGCGGCTCCTCCTGAACGCCTGGCGTAATGCACACCGGAAGTGGCGACATCGCTTCCACGGTGGCCTCTGGCAGCGACGTGGCAGCACGCATGCGCAAAACGGCGTCGTTTAACTTGGCGGTTCGTGGGCTCCGGCGTGTTTCTCCCCGCGTCTCCCCGCGATCCGTTAAAAGAACTTTAATAAAAGACGCGAAGCAGGATGGGTTTAACCATCTCCTCACTGTTCGGGAGGCTCTTCGGAAAGAAGCAGATGAGAATACTGATGGGTGAGTGAGTCTCTAATCTCCATTAACATCATAAGGCATCTTTACTTCATTCAGACTTTTATAATCATGTGTGGACATTGTTTTATTATTTCAATATGTAAAGTTTTGATTTTAATGTTCTTCCACCTTATTGTTTAGCCTGTTTGTTAGCCTTCAGCTAACTGACACTTAAACCAGTTTGGTATGAAATGAAAATGGTCTGAAGGCTGAGGTGTGGATGTCTTAAACCACTTCATGTTTTATTACGTTATCTGTGTTATTCAGTGTCCTTACTGACTTTGGTGTAATCATTTTTGACGTTCCTTTGTTTGTATGAAAACCACTCACAGTTGTTCCGTAAGTGTGATGTTGATTGTCATCATTTGGAATATTAATGTATTGTGCTACTATTTGCAGTTGGTTTGGACGCAGCTGGTAAAACTACAATCCTTTACAAACTGAAACTCGGAGAAGTAGTCACCACTATTCCTACCATAGGTAAGACTTCAGAGTGACTGACACAATCTGAACAGTTAAACAGCATATGGCTCTAGTTTTTAAAAAAAATATGGTATAATAGTTTTAACAGGAAATCATCACTACTTATTAACATTAATTAGATGTCCAAATTCCCACCTTAACCCCACAAACTTTTTTTCGAAAATGGAAACCTGTGGAAAATCGAGACGAAACTACATGTTGTAGTTCAGCCTTTAATACTGTAGTTAGAAAACCTAAATATAACTAAGTAGCATCACTGTTTTACATATGGTTTATTATGTCTGTGTTGAATAACGCATCGCCACACGGTGATTCACTTATTGACACATTCAGAGCTTAACACCATCAACCACATTTGGAAACTTGGTTGAGACATTTATGTAAGTTGCATTGGATTGGCTTATCACTGCAGGGACTAAACACTGTTGGGTCACACACTGAGTTGTTCTGTGTTAAGCATATGAGTGTGTTAAGCACAATCATCTCTTTAAATTTCTAGAAAAAGGTTTTGGGTTCGACTCCTGGGTGGAGTAGACAGTGTCATCAATACATGGGCTTCTTTAGGTCTAATTAATCATTTGATCTAAAATCTCAAAAATTATTTATTAAAAACTCTCAGATGACATCTTTTTTTGATTTCAGAATCTGAACTAATTTGAGTGATTTAAAAGATTAAAACTGATTGTAGCAGCTCTGGATCCTGTTTATTTTACTTAATTAGAATAAATGTAGCCCAGTGATAGATTGGCGCCCTGTCCTGGGTGTATCTGCCCAGCGCCCGAAACGTTCTCCCCTGGATGGGCATGGGGACCCCCCCGCGACCCTAATAGAGGATAAAGCGGAAGATAATGAATGAATGAATGAGAATAAATGTAGGATTTCATGCAATGATTTGTTGTTCTTTGTTGCAGGTTTTAATGTAGAAACTGTTGAATATAAGAACATCTGCTTCACGGTTTGGGATGTCGGTGGCCAGGATAAGATCCGCCCGCTGTGGAGACACTACTTCCAAAATACTCAGGTACTCAGATGCCAGAAGTTTAACTATTTTGAAGCATTCACTTTTTGGTTATTTTTATCCCTTTTCACTTACACTGTTTTATAATGATGCTGATGATTTATGATGCTGGATGTTGGTCAGCTCTGTGGTGCAGCAGTTAACGCTTTCACCTCAAAGAAGGAATGTTTTGTGTTCAAATCAGTTAGGGTGAACAAAGCTCCACACACAAAGGACTATCCTCCACACTTTGAAATCAACTGTTATCTTTGGTACCAAGTGTTAAGAGTATGTCCGGTTTGCTGTTCCTGGGGTTTGACCAACGTTTGTTTTGATGTCATCAGAGCCATATCTGTGTGCTTTTGATCTTAGTGCCTCAAGTCTTCAGTTATGAGATTCTTATGTAGTGATGCACTGTACAGGTGTCACTTTATTACTTTTGTGTGAATAAGACTTCGGGGCAGATATTGAACCTTGACTAGCTGGTGACGTGTATTCCACTCTTACTTCAGGGGCTGATCTTTGTGGTGGACAGCAATGACCGGGAACGAGTCACAGAGTCTGCTGAGGAACTCTCAAAGATGGTAAAAGCTGAAATAATTCCTTTGATCTTGTGCAACACTCATTTGTTACTTGCCGTCATGCTGCTTTGTTTCCTGTGTACATACAGCTGCAGGAGGATGAGCTGAGAGATGCCGTGCTGCTGGTTTTTGCTAACAAACAGGACCTGCCCAATGCCATGGCAGTCAGCGAACTCACAGATAAACTGGGCCTGCAGAGTCTACGCAGCCGAACGGTACACGTACACACATACTCAAAGTCTTCATGTTTTACTTTTTTGTTGGCTGACTTTTTAAATATCCTCTCTGCAGTGGTACGTTCAGGCTACGTGTGCTACACAAGGCACCGGACTTTACGAAGGACTGGACTGGTTATCCAACGAATTGTCCAAACGCTAATGCCTGTAAACTGCAACATATCAGAATTAATGGAAGAAAGCATTGTTCTATAGACTCTGTTATATAGAGTGTGTATGTGTACGAAACAGTGATGGGAATGAAAGATGAAAAGCCATGAAATGCCCTTCTGCTTTTATGTCTTTGTCATTATTATTATAATTATTTTTTTTCATTTCAACACATTGTTTTATAATGACACTCCAAATTGATTAACAATAACTCCTTTAAAACACCAGGCCATCCTGAGAGAGGATGTTTTTCAAACGTGGACAGTCTCCGTCCTGCAGGATTTAGTGTGTTTTCTTCTCTGATGTGCATCGCAATGAGTAAAATTAGTTGAAGCATAATAAAACCGTAGATCATACAGGATGGAGGGGAATCGCTGCCTAATAAACAAACAGGCAACAATACAGTAAAATAGGGAACAGGATCTTTCCTTTATAATGGCAGAAGTATGTTAGATGTTTGTCACATAAAGCAATTACACAATACAGCTGACCTCTATTATAGAAAACCTGCTTATCTGAAGAGTTGCTATTTTTTAAAGCTGTGATCTATAATTTTAAGATCTTTACACAGGAAGTGTCTCTAAAAGCAGCTTTGTTTTCCTTTGTTGACTTAAATAACAAATATCTAGTGCAACTTTTATATTCAAATTTTCCTACAAATTTTTCAATCGATTGTTGTTAAAGGCATTGCATTCTGTGAATTTTCTGTTGTATTTCATTTTTAAACTTTTTTCTGCTGTGACAAGAATCATACCACCACCACCCCAGCCTGTAAAAGTTGAAAATGTTTGTGATCAATTGGAAAATTGACCTTCGGTGTGTTTTCGCAAGAACAGTGTAAGTCATCTGATTTCTTTGTGTATTTAGTTTTAATGATGTTTGAATACTGGAACATGTTCAAGATGCTTACGTTTCAGTATTGTGTTTGCGCAGTATGAAGTGTCACTCCTACTTTTCTTAAATAAAGTTGTTTCTTGAAGCTATTGTATGTGAAATATTATTTCCTTCTGTGATTGAATGTAAATACACAGTAACATATCCATATCTAATTATTTTACAGCATTTGCTATTTAAAAATGTGCAAAGCTTTTAGTGTTCATTAGAATGGGAAAATGTTATTTTGACAGTGACATGGCTGTTGATAACAGGTGAGTTTGAGTATTACTGATCTGGGTTTTTTTTTTATTACACATGACAGTCTGTAGCATTTCCTAGGATTGTGCAATATGGAGAAATACGCAAGTATCAGTTGTGTAAAAGAAAAATGAATGGAATGGGCTAAATGATTGTGTCAGTCACTCAAGATGCTCACAACCTTCAGGTTTCAAATATAAAACCCAAACCATCAGTGATGGTGGTAATCACTGTGTTGAACAGACTAAAATGATTAGCTTAAAACGTTATAAGTCTTAACGTTATTAAATCCGCGTACTGAAACTAATGCATCATGACACTTTAATAAAGAGCATTTTCAGTTTTGTCATGTTTAAGACCTTAAAGCGATCACGTGACGTCGTGCAATCACAGATCAGCGTTAATTAGTGCTAGTGACGGGTTCTTTTCTCTGATGTTTGTAACAGATCTCAGATCAGCACTTTAAAGCTTCATGCTGAACACGTTGGGTTCTTTATCTGATGTTTGTAACAGATCTCAGA
>JAFMOD010000001.1:407842-447383 GCA_019802435.1 Corydoras maculifer | reverse complement strand
CAGATCTCAGATCAGGACTTTAAAGCTTCATGCTGAACACGTTGGGTTCTTTATCGTATGTTTGTAACAGATCTCAGATCAGGACTTTAAAGCTTCATGCTGAACACGTTGGGTTCTTTATCGTATGTTTGTAACAGATCTCAGATCAGGACTTTAAAGCTTCATGCTGAACACGTTGGGTTCTTTATCTGATGTTTGTAACAGATCTCAGATCAGGACTTTAAAGCTTCATGCTGAACACGTTGGGTTCTTTATCGTATGTTTGTAACAGATCTCAGATCAGCACTTTAAAGCTTCGTGCTGAACCGAGCGCCAGCGTACGGCGACGGGAAATTGCGTAATAGCTTCCACGCGGAGGTCATGACGTAGGGGATGCGCATGCGCAGATACCACCGTCAGGTTGAAACGAGTGCTTCGTGGTGCGCCGTTCTGACAGTTCTCGTTGTTAAAAACGATTCTAACTTTATTTTAGCGTCATGGGCCTCACAATTTCATCACTGTTCGGGAGACTATTCGGCAAGAAGCAGATGAGAATACTTATGGGTAAATTAAAATGTTAATAATGCTGGTTACAGAATGAAATAAGCTAGCTTGCTACGTTTAGCATTTCTCATTGAAACGGACTTCATCGGAAACGAACGGAGTCTGGGTGTGTGCATTATTACACACCAGGGACATGGACACAGAGACAGAGGGACACGGAGACAGACACACGGACACAGAGGGACATGGAGACGGACACAGAGACAGAGCGACACGGAGACGGACACGGAGACAGACACGCGGACACAGAGGGACATGGAGACGGACACAGAGGGACATGGAGACGGACACAGAGACAGAGGGACACGGAGACGGACACAGAGGGACACGGAGACAGACACAGGGACATGGAGACGGACACAGAGACAGAGCGACACGGAGACGGACACAGAGACAGAGGGACACGGAGACAGACACACGGACACAGAGGGACATGGAGACGGACACAGAGACAGAGGGACACGGAGACGGACATAGAGGGACATGGAGACGGACACAGGGACACGGAGACAGACACAGTGACATGGAGACGGACACAGAGACAGAGGGACACGGAGACGGACACAGACAGAGGGACACGGACACAGAGAGACACGGACACAGAGACAGAGGGACACGGAGACAGACACACGGACACAGAGACAGAGGGACACGGAGACAGACACAGGAACACAGAGACAGAGGGACACGGAGACAGAGACAGAGGGACACGGAGACAGACACACGGACACAGAGACAGAGGGAGACGGACACGGAGACAGAGGGACACGGAGACAGACACACAGAGACAGAGGGACACGGAGACAGACACACGGACACAGAAACAGAGGGACACGGAGACAGACACAGTCACAGAGGGACAAAAAGTCATGGGGACACGTTTGTTTATTTTGTAATATTGTGTTTGGAGGTTAAATGTAAATCAAAAGTTTAAAAATGTTAAAATTTTATCTTAAGATAAAAAATATATATAACAATTTGAAAGGCGGCACGGTGGCTTAGTGGTTGGCATGTTTTCCTCTCAGCACTAGGGATTCCTGGTTCTAATATCCATCTGGGTGGAGTTTCCATGTTCTCGCCGTGTCTGTGTGGGTTTCCTCCGGGTTCTCCGGTTTCCTCCCACAGTCCAAAAACATGGATCAAGTCAATTGAATTCTCAAAATTGCCCCATATAGAGTGTGTCCAGCGATGGATTGGCGCCCTGTCCTGGGTGTATCTGCCCAGCGCCTGAGACGTTCTCCCCTGGATGGGCATGGGGAACCCCACCGCGACCCTAATAGAGGATAAAGCGGAAGATAGTGAATGAATGAAAACAATTTGATTCCAGTTTCCAAAATTCAGCTTAACTTTTTAGGCACAAATCAGCATGTTAAATGAAGGGGAATGTAATTTTTACATTTTATTTACTGAATCTGCACCCATTTGACCAAAGAACAACCACAAAACCAGTTCAGCACAGCCTTTAAGATTTGTATGGTCTAATGTGGGTTGATGTATAAGGATTAGTTCATAGATACAGTGATTTTGTTTTTGTTCTGTGACCTTTAGATTGTTTTTAATGTGTAATATGTAAATGTTGCACGCACTCTGGCGACTTAAAGATAACATAGGACAAACGACTTTATACAACTGTGTTTATATTTAGAAATCTAATAAGGCATATCTTTGTGTTTGTAGTAGGTCTAGATGCTGCTGGAAAAACCACTATTTTGTACAAACTAAAGCTTGGAGAAATTGTCACAACCATCCCCACTATAGGTAAGTTAATTAGTCTTATTTCAGTTGCGGATCCTTAGTCTTTCAGCAAGACTATTTTGCGTGGTTTTCATCATATCCTGGATAATATGGCAAGTAATTGTTAGAGGTCAGATTTACAGGTTTACTGTTTAACAGCAACTACAAGAACAAGTCTTCCTTGTTTTATGGAAATAACAAGGCTATTTTACAACCCTGTTAGATACAGCGGCAGTTTCCTCTTTCTAGCGTATGATCACTTGGTTCTTCTTTCTTTTAAAAGGTTTAAAGCAATCTGTGCATTTCCTTTAATTTAATGACCACACTGTTAATCAGCGTTATGCACTAACAAGAGTGTTTCCTTTTCCAGGTTTTAATGTAGAGACTGTTGAATATAAGAACATCTGCTTCACGGTGTGGGACGTTGGTGGCCAGGACAAGATCCGCCCACTGTGGAGACACTACTTTCAAAATACTCAGGTATTAAAGTTTGTAGGTTTTAATTAGTTCAGTAAAATAACGTGATAAACATGACGGTTTATTATTAATTATATTTAAGATGAATAAATTATACTCCACATCTGGCATAGTTTAACTTTTATTACTTAAAAATGCTTAAATGAAATAGAAGCTATTTTAAAGCACACATTTGTATATTATCCACACCTATTGCTTTGTAATACTTTTTCCAATTACAGTTCCATAACACAAACACTTTTACTGATATAAGAATTAAACATGACAAAGTAGCACAAACCAGAAGACCATTTTAAGACCCAGACACACAACTGCAAAGTAGATCAGACTAGTTTGAGATGCTGCTTGGGAGAGTTTAGAATCTTGCACACTGCAGCAGCAGGTCGTCTGCACCTGACACACCCCTGGGTTTTGCAGCATACAATTGAGAATGTGCTTCCATTTTTTTAAAGCAGTAAAATGTAACATTCTATTGATTCAGTACTTTAGTACATACATATAACTGAACTAACATTCACATGTGCAGTTCATTTATATAGTATAGTGCAGCACAGTGATTTAATCAGCCGTATTTGTGAGGTAATCACAGTTCTCATGGACTTGTACAGTACTATAATAAAAGAATTAAAAATCTGTCAAAAGCATAAAAGGCATAGCTCTGATTCTTTAAGAACATAAGATCCTTAGTCCATGTCAAAGGTACAGATTTAAAAAATTAAAAAATTAAAAATTGGCAGCCGTTTTTTTTTGTTTTGCAGTCATGTCACCTAGTGACAGGAAATGTGGTGTTTATGTAGGTGCTTGGTTTCAGTTTCCACCATGTCACAAGTTTGGTAGGATGTGTGTGTTCATGTTCAGAAGTTGTAGTCCGAGGTTCATTCAATGAGAACTTTACTGTGAACCTCTTAAAGCTCACAGCTAAATTGTCCTGCTTTCCTTTTTGTTTTTGTTTCAGGGGCTGATCTTTGTGGTGGACAGTAATGACCGGGAGAGAGTAGCTGAGTCTGCAGATGAACTTTCTAAAATGGTAAATAATTTGTCATGTTTTATTTTTAATTAGTTATAATGCCATAATTTTGCCACTTACAAAACTTAAAACTACCCTGAAAATCAAGTTCAGTTACTCATTCATTTTCTATCCTGCTATATTAGTTATATTAAGCAGAAGGGCATGCTGAAGCCTATTCCAGCTCTACTGGGTAAAAGGTTGGCTGATAGCCCATCCCAGCTCTACTGGGTGAAAGGTTGGCTAATAGCCCAGGGCATCTGTCCATCCATTATCTTCCGCTTTATCCTCTACTAGGGACGCGGGTTCCCCATGCGCATCCAGGGGAGAACGTTTCTGGCGCTGGGCAGATACACACAGGAGATGGTGCCAATCCATCGCTGGGCACACACTCACACAGACATGCACACATACACACTCTATATGGGGCAAATTGGAGAACTCAATTGACTTGATCCATGTTTTTGGGCTGTGGGAGACAACCGGAGAACCTGGAGGAAACCCACGCGGACACGGGGAGAACATGGAAACTCCACTGAGATTGAGATTTTAACCGGGAATCCCTAGCGCTGAGAGGCGAATGTGCTAACCACTAAGAGCCCAGGGCATATGAACATTCATTTACATGTATGAACAATTTGTCTTCAATTCACTAACTAAAGTTTTAGGACTGTGGGAGTATAAATGTGGATAAGATGCAAAATTTCACATCTACAGAAACCAAGGACATCTTTGGGGAGGATAGAGCTCTACCCCCTAAGGGTCTGCCACTCATCTGTAATACAGATTTACTTTAGCTTTGTTTTCTGTGTTCATACAGCTGCAGGAGGACGAGCTGCGGGACGCCGTGCTGCTAGTGTTTGCTAACAAACAGGATCTGCCCAACGCCATGCCGGTTAGCGAACTCACAGATAAACTGGGCCTGCAGAGTCTGCGCAGCCGAACGGTATGCACATGTGCACACACACACAGTCTGGTTTGGGTTGTACTCAGTTGTTTACTGTCTGTTCTCTCGTCTCCTCTCTGAAGTGGTACGTTCAGGCTACCTGTGCTACACAAGGAACCGGACTTTACGAAGGACTGGACTGGTTATCCAACGAGCTGTCTAAACGCTAATGACTTGAAACTGTAAGCGAGTGACGCATCTCTGGACTACTGAAGAACTAGTGTGTACAATAGGACTGAAAGCCGGAGGTCTCGATCCGTGCTCCTCACATTTAAAATTTTCTGTTCTGCCATGTTTTTCTTTTCTATTCTTATTTTATTGCATTTTTATATTTCAAAACAGTACAAGCAAATGGTTAGCATGGTACTTCGTTTTAAATGTTTAAGAACCAGCTGGAGGTTGTGGTTTTGATTGGTACAAAGTAGCATCACAAATCAAATGGAACGTAATAAATAATTATTAGTTCTAAAAATGCTGCAGTGTGTGAACAGGTGTAAACCTCAGATTGGAAACATGTCGCGTTGTGTTTTTGCAAATCTATAAGATTCGCAGTAACATTAACTCAAAATGCAAACTTATTTACCCAGGCGTTAAAAACAGATAAAAATTTAAATAGCTCATAATGACATCATGAGCCTGTCAGTGTCAGAGCTGTACTGTCACATGGGCTGTGGCCTCACAGGAGGATGCTCTGACACCAAGCTTTTTTTAAAAATAAATAAGTTTAACACAATATTAGATTTATTTGAGGTAAACCGATTTCTGAAGTTTACTTTTCATCCCAGAACTGAGTTTAGTCTGAATTTAGGATAAACATTGCTGCAAATGGATGCTGTGGTTCATTCACATGTACCAGTTTAAAACCCACAGGAGGGCAGCAGTGTGATTCATCTCTTACACTGTGACCAATCGGAACTAATGCCTTTCATGCCCGAACCCACTACACATTTAGTTTCATGTCATTACACTGGAATCTGGGGATAAAGGGAGGATGTTCAAGTCTGAAATGAGGTTTGGGGTATTTTATGTACACTTTACATTCCTACTTATTGATTGGGCACACTACTTTATTTAGGGCCTCGTGGACCGGATTTATTTCAGTATGTAATAAGTTGTCAGTATAACATTTAGCAGGTTGGATATTCTGACGACTATAAACCTTTCTGTAATCGTTTATTGTGTTGTTTTTATTCATGTTTTTGGAGTTTGTGACTGGACCTCTTTTGCGGTTGTTATGACCTTGTGCTTCCAGCACATTAAAATGATGGACTTCTGTTTCAACCCCCAGTTATTAGATGTTTCTTGTTTTAATGTATGGTATTAAGATTTTAAAATTAAAAACTAAACAGCATGTGGAAATCTGAAGCCTTACAATCTCATTATTCCAAATAAAGAAGGTTTATCATACTGATGTGTAACTGTCATATATACAGATGAGGATTTCAAACGATGTAGACATGATGGGTGGGAGGCCTGACCTGGAATTCCATGCTCCTGCTGCAACAGTGTGCTCTAGTGGCTGGTCAAGGTGTCTAGGGTGTTGCAGTTCATCATTTTCCTGCTGCTGCTGAACCTGTTAAAATAAAGAATTTTAGTGTGTTGTAGAATCACCAGATAGAAACTGCACATAAGATTTTCAGTCTGAGGTCAGACACTGAATTCGTGCGCGATGACCTGGCTTAGTTTTTTTTAAGCTTTCGGGGGTGAATGGGGTTAATTGTGACTGTTAAGAATCAGGTATAATAAATTGTTAAGTTTTACAGTGCAGTTAGAGTCGTGAACCTCATGCTGCTGATGCGGGTTGTGTAATTGGGTGTGAATGAAAGATCTTATTTTCAGTTTTGAAGAAGTTAGACCCAACTAAATTTGAGTACTCAAGCCCTATGTCCCTGCAAACACTGTGCCATGGGTTTATAACATCTCTTGGAAAAGAAGGCACTTTCAGTTTGTGCTCAGAGTTTAGAGTTTGGCTTCCATGGACAGCAGCTGGTTCACTTTGACCTGCCAGAAAACACCAGACTCAAAAAGCAAAAACAAACACGAGCCACACTCACCTTTTACCTTTTCGGTTGTCTTAATGGTGTCGGTTGTTGCAAAACAAACACCTGTTTCATTTACTAAACAAAAAACACCAATAAAATCAGCAAAACTATTGAAACAACACTCATGTGTTTTTGTACAATAAGTCATGTATAATCTATTTTAGTTTTTGTACATTCCAATTTTGTTAATACCTTTTAAAACCTTTACTTAAATAAAAGAGTTTCTGAATTTATAAACTAAAAATTGAATATACTGACTTTATTAACATTGAGTTTCACCAAGTCTGAATTAGTAGGAATCATTTGGAAGAAAACTGAAAATTAACAAAAACAATTCAAGTAGAACTTAACAGAAATATAATTAAAGATTTTTTTTACCGTCACTGTAGATTCTGAATAAACTTGAACTAGATAACATCTTAAAATCTACACTTTCCTTCCTCGTATGCCCTGTAATGCATTAACTCCAAGTTATAACTTAATCAGTAACATCAGTACACCTCCTCATTACATTAAGTAATCAGCCAGTTGAGAAAGAGCTGCGACGTAAAACGTTATGTGAAAACATTAGAATAAATACAAATAAAACACAGAAGAGAGACATGTAGTAACATCTGAATACTACTAATCAGTTTTTGATATATGAACTGATTACCTTTTGTGTGTAAACTAATGATCTGTTCTGATTCACACATGATAAACACACGCATACACACACACCTTTTCCATTATGGTCTGTGTAAAGTTTAGTAAATCACCAGACATGATATTTAATTAACATTCAGAATCATTTCATACTAATGCGTTTACTGTCCATATGTAACGACACTAACAGAAACATGTGCTCCAACTTCAGAGTAGTTTAATGGAGATACAGACTTTGGCCCTCAAATTATAACAAATACAAGACATGAACATAAACCAATTCTACATTAGACGAAATGTTTTACAGCTCACAGTGACGCCCCTCTCACATTTCTCCATCACTGTGATAAAGTCCTACTGACGCAGAGGCAGATGCCCCTCACAGTCTAATTCAGGAGTCCCATCAGCATCAGCAAAAACAACACAGACATCCGGTCCACTCCAGCAGAATCACTGCTTTCAGAGCAGACCTTCATTACAGCTATTTCACTGAGCAAGAGACTCCCTTCATATACCTACAGAGAGACAGACAGAGCATGAGGAGAGAGACACCTCTGTGAACAATGTTAAATGAAAAGGGACATTTGAATTTTGAACTCAGCACTCTCAGTGATCTCAATCTCAGTTAGACCTACACAAGGGGCAGAAGCACTTAAGCTGCAGCAGTGTGGAATTAAGAACGCTGAAGAGGAAGAGAGTTCATGTGAGCATTCAGCTTCAGCTCATTCTCCAGAATCTGAAGAAGTTGCTGCATGGAGGGGAGGTGACCTGATTCCAGCTTCGACCACACAGGCACATCTGACACACGCACACACAAAGTTACAAAAGGTCTCAAAAACCACACGATAACTTCTAAGTACATCATAAAACTCACCATTCAGTGATATTTCAAAAGCTCCAGTAGACAAGCACTGATTCTCAATCATGTTACTGAGGAAGAAGACCATCATACAGGCATAAATCTACAAAACACACAATGACCTCATGTTAACATTTACCACAATTAAGCTTTATTCATTCAGTCAATCTCTAATCAAAATATCCTGATCAGGGTTGTACCTGGAGCCCAAAAACGCCCACTTCACAACAAAGTATCTCTAATTCACCTACTAATTGTTAGACTGTGGGAGAAAATCAGATCTCCAACCAATACAGACACAGTGAGTAAATACAAACTCCATACAAATCTAAACAACCGCCCCAAGTGGGAGCCAACCTTAGTGCAACACAGTGTTACATTACACTAAATAAACTATGAAAAAAGGTGCAATCATTATTATTATTATTATTATTATTATTATTATTATTATTATTATTATTAAGACTAAATCTGGAACACTTGGTTTGTATATATGGCAGATCTAGTTCATCCTGTTTGGTTAAAACTGAACCCAAAGCAGATTACTCTATGGTTCATGTTAAGGAGCTTCATTGTGTTTATTAGAAACTTCGTAAAAACACGATTATTAAGCAGGTTTAAAAGATATGGAGTAATTTTAAAGCATTTATATTTAATAGACTTATAAGAGCAAACCGCAGAGGCAATGTGATTCTCACCTTATTCTCCTGCCCCCACACCCAGACTCCAGGGGTCTGTATATTGAAGAAGGCAAATGGATCCTTACCCAGAATCACCAGTCCAATTACAACAAATTTAAATATGGACATGAAGGAAGAAATGTGTCTGCAAACGAATGTGAATTGTCATTTTATACACCTGCAATATGTAATGAATCAACTGTGTAAGCAGAGAAAGACAACACACACACACACACACACACACACACACACACACACACACACCTGTATAAAGGTGAAGGGAGGTAATTCTCGCCCTCGATGCGGATGTCTGGGTATCTCTGGGTCAGAACCCGAGTGTACTCCTCAAACACCCGCTTGTAACCTCAGGAGATGCTGCACAATGAAAAACAACCATCAATTAAATCAAATTAAAGTCGAACATTAGTTTCTGTAGAGCAGACGATGAGACGTGCAGTGAATGACTTCAGATACATATTTTTACATAAAACATTATAGAAGTGGACGTGTCACGTGACCGCTTCTCACCCACACTCCCCTCAGCTAAAAACGTCGGTTACGGACCATTAACAACGAACGTCATGTTTCAGAACCGATGCTGAATGCAAACTCGAATGTAAACATGAAACAAGAACACAAACAATCACACAAACAATACTTTACACTCTGTAACACCCTGGAGCCGAGGCCCCGGGTCACGTGATTCGTCCAGGTTGCGCGGGGTCACTGGGTGACGCGCTGTTAGCTCAGCGGCTAACAGAGCAGGAAGCTCGTCTATTTACACCGCGCTTTTCTTACCAAATCTGAAACTTAAGCAAAGGTCCCGCGGCGTAGTGCATCTTCATTTTCTTAACCCTTCCGTTGTCAGCGGAGACGTGATGAAAACACACAGCACAAATTAATAAGAGCGATAAACCGAGAGTCTTCATTCTGTCGTGTCTGCGCGTGAAAGTCGTAAATCTTCTTCTGCGGCTGCAGCTCTTTTCTCCAAACCACAGCAGGAGGGAGAACTAGACTGCCCCCTGCTGCTCCGGAGTTTAGTCCATCTATTCATTATCTTCCACTAGGGTCGCGGGGATGTCCATCCAGGGGAGAACGTCTCGGGCGCTGGGCAGATAGACCCAGGACAGGGCGCTAATCCATCGCTGGGCACACACTCACTCACACAGACACACTCTATATGGGGCAATTTAAAAAATTCAATTGACTTGATCCATGTTTTTCTACTGTGGGAGGAAACCGGAGAACCCGGAGGAAACCCACGCGGACACGGGGAGAACATGGAAACTCCACCCAGATGGGGATTTGAATCCCTAGTGCTGAGAGGTGAACCACTGTGCTGCCTTCAGGAGTTTAGTGATAATGACTATTGTCACTATTCACCGCGAAGTGTATTTGTGTTACAAACTGTGTTGATGATTGTATGTTCCACATACACACTCCAAACTGTATATGAGGGGTGTTTTTGTTGCATAGAGACGTTATCAATAGACTTTTTTTTATCTGGCCTATATTTAAAAAAAAAATTACTTTATTAAAAGTCAAATCTAAATGAATATAAATGTTTCCCTTATAATTCATTAAGGTTGTTAAAGGGAAACCTTCTGTAAAAAAAAAGCTCAGCTTGTCCTGTTAAACACCACTTTTACATCTGGTGTTTTGTATTAATGAAAATTAAATAATAAGATTTATTAAAAATCCACATTGAAAACATAATGTAATTGAAAAATTCAGTGCTGCTGAATAAAAATCAAAGGAATCCAGTAAGTGATGTTACATGTCAATTTGTTTATTTCAACATTTCTTAAACTGTCATAGAAACGTGTTCTCAATGATCCCATCCTGCAGGTTCACTGTAAGTTCAGAATGTTCTAATGAAGGTAAACAACACATATTTTTTGCACACTCTTTTCCACACTGCAAACTACATTGTGTGTATTGTGCTGCATTTATAACTGTTGTTTCTGTATGTGTCCCATCTGGTTTGTCTTCAGCATCATGGATACTTAGAAATTCAGGCTGGACAGTGCATTGGCTTACACCGAATCCTTTCAGTACCTCTGTGATGTTCTTTAAGAGTTGAGAACACTCTAACACACAGTGAACATGCACCGATGCTACAACAAATGTTTCAGAGAGCTGCCAAACATGCAGCTCATGCACAGCTATCACACCAGGCACACTCCTAATACAGCTCATCAGTTCTTTTATATTCAAGTGATTTGGAAAAGCCTGAAGCAACATTAATCCATGACTCCAGAGATCAGGTACAGCTGTGGCTAGCAGAACCAACACTGTGAGAATGGAGAAGCCTGGGTCCAGGTAGAAGAGTATGTTGCAACCCCAGTGAGAGCTGAGGCAGTCAGGTTTGAAAAGAAGACAGAGTCCATTCATGATAACCAGAACAGAACCCAGGATGTTCTGGATCACAATTTTGAAATGACAGTTCATTCTGTTGCAGTTGTCTGCACCAGGTGATGGCTGGTTCACTGAAGTCAGAAACACAATAGACAAAAAAAAAAACATGAGACAAGGATACAGTATTCAGTGATTCTGTCATAGGTTTATAGATTCTATACTATACACTATATGGACAAAAATCGTAGTAAAAAATCCATTCTTAATCTCCTCCACTGTAACTTTAAAAGTTCCCAACTTTTTGAAAAGCTTTCTGTAAATTTTTGGGATGCATTTGTAGAATACTTTGTACATTAATGCCGAAAATAAATTCTTTGGTTAGACACATATGTTTAACCAGAGAATCGTGATCTCAGTGCCAGTTCATCCCAAAGGTCTTAGATGGGGTGGGTCAGGTAGGCTTCAATAATGGGATTACATAAAACATTTTTTTTTATTTGCACACAGTGCATTATTAAATTGCATTAAGTTATGAGGAAAAGAACAAACAATATAATTAAATATACTAAAAATTATATTAAATGAACTTGATATCATACTGTGTGTATTAATGTCCCTTCTTTAAGGGTAATGATTATTAGAAGCATTTCTCACCAGTGTGGTTTATATTGCTGGTGCAGTTTTCTACCTCAGCTACAGGTTTTCTATTCTTCATTGTTTGCTGGCAGTCAGTAGATGGATTGGAGATGGACTGAACCTGGGACTGGGCCAATTGGGCAGCTTTTTCAGAGAGTTCCGTCTCTCTGTTCTGAATTCTGGACGTACCAGTATTACAGAACATCAGAGAACTTTCTACCGTAGAAAGATCATGATTTCCAGTATCTGTCTGGAAAGTGTTTACTGCAACCTGTCTATAAGCTACAAACAACAGGAAACACATTAATAACATGTTTATACAGACTGTAATTCTTAATGTTACCAAAAATCATACCTTTTTTTGGAAACTCTGTCCGACACTCTATTGACGCTTTGTTGAACTTTTTACTACCTTTATCTAGTTTTGTGTAACTTTTCCAACTCAGTATTAGTGTATTAAACAGTAGACTAGCTACCCCCCCAGCAGTGGCCAGAACAGGGTGTTCTATAGGGTGAGGCTGCACTAAGTGACTCAGGATCTCAAAAATGGTGGAAATGCAGAGCGACACCAGAAGCAGAGCTGAAATTAAAGCTCCAAATGGCTGAATACGAAATCTGGACACATTAGAGAAGGACACTGATTCAGGAACAGTGGACACTGATAGCTCTGATTCAGGACTCGCTGTATGGTTCAAGTCTGGAGAAGAAACATCCTTCATAACTGGGTTCAAAATCCATGTCTCTGAGGCACCCTCAATGATCTTTAATGGATGCAGACTGATATGAATGAGAACATAAAGAGTGTGAAAGCTGTCCACCAGGTTAATGAGGGAATTACAAAGTCGTCCAACCAAGACTTCGCTCAGCAGCAATGCCAAAGTTAGAACTAAGATGCACCGATGTCTGCAATCTCCCCACAGCACTGACCCGTCCATCACGACCTCCTGCACATAAACATGTCAGAATGCCATATTAAAAACTATTTTTTTAAAAAGTGCACAAAACATAAATGTTGGAGATTAATATATTAAATGGATTATGTTGATGATTTTAGTCCCTCACTTTACACAGGTCAAATAATAAAAATAATATTTACTCTGCTAATCAGAAGTGGAAAAGTGGCTCTGAACATAACACAACTGTGTAGTTATTATTGAAGTCCACGTGCATGCGCTCCAGAAAATATTTTATCATACTGTGTGTATTAATGTCCCTTTTTTAAGGGTAATGATTATTAGAAGCATATCTCACCAGTGTGGTTTGTTAGTTTTGATTGAAATCCTCGTGCATGCGCTCCAGAAAATATTTTAAAGCAAAAACAGAATTTGAATTCACATGTGGTGCATTTAATGCTGCTTCACTTTCCACTTAACCTGAATCGATATCAAAGTTCGAACTCGTCATTTATCCTGCATTATATTTGATATTTTTAACAAACCAAAAAAAACAAACATGAGAAGCACGAAATAATGAACCAGGAGCTGATACTAACTGAACACAGAACTAATGAAACATGAACGTGGCACTTCGGGGATTTTAGGTTTATTAATTAAACTTACACAATAAATAGAAAATCAAAATGCAAAGATCCAACATGTTTAATAACATTTAGGTTATCACTCGGGAATATTTTCCTCACTTTAGATTCGCTTTATAAACTTTCATCCTTTATTCAGTTTAATGTAAAACTCACAATGCAAAGAGATCTGAAGGAGCAGAAATCTGAACAGACGATCAGTTTGCTAACAAGCAGAATAAAGAATAAAGAGCTGAAATACCGTGCGTTCTTCAGAGAGTCAGCGGACCCTCAGTAAGCATGTCGTGGACTCTGAATCTGCAGGCTGAAGCTGGAGTGATGGTCGGATCTGGGCTGGATTTTCTTCCTCCTCCTGGTTTAATCTCTATCATGTGGACATGTTCTTCTCTGCTGTTAGAAGAACTCAGTGGAATGAATCTGTCACCCTCGATCTAAACGAACTATGTCGACCATGCAAACTGAAGGGTTTTTGAATAATTTTAAACTTAAAACCAAACAACAACAACAACACTGTTATTTTATATAAAGTGTGTAATATTTAACAAAACAGATCTGAACCTGTATTTACAGCGTGATTATAAATTTAATACCTCACAGAATTACATTAAAGCTAAAAACCTCTTGATTATTATCTCTTGTGTATACAATTAATACACAGCCAATTGGTACACAGCCATGTAATTTAAACATCTGCATGCTTCAACAGTCTGAGGAAGGCCCTTTCAGCTCCAGCGTATCTGTGCCACAGTGACAAAGCCAAGTCTATAAAGGCATGACTAGTTAAAGTTTAATTTTGACCAAAGTGTGTGTGTGTGTGTGAGTGAGAGAGAGAGAGAGAGAGAGAGAGAGAGAGAGAGAGAGAGAATAACACAAATTCTGATGTAAGAATAATACCAATCAGATCAGTTATGATTTCTAATTGGTCTTGTCCGTCATGAATTAAAATAGATCTTAGTGATTTAATAAAGCTTAAAGCTTTAGAGCTGGGAGTGGGGGATGTTTCCAGCCCTCTCTCTTTTGACAAAGATGTTTAAAGCAACACAGTAGATTGCGTTTGACTATTGTCTCTTTGGTGCTAAACCAACATGGAACCACATTCCAGAGAATGAAAAAACAGAATACAATAGAGAACCACACAGTCACTGAAGCCTTCATGTCAGAATCACACAAGTCTACATACTCATTACCTCCCAAAAATAAAAACCAAGGGTTCGAATCTCAGGATTTCTCCTGTACATACAGATAAAAAACAATATGTTAAATATATGAACTAAAGTATCAGGACACCTTTATATTTTTACTAACAGTTTTATACCATTCCATTTTAAGATGGGTCAGGAGTCAAGTTCTTACCCAACCCAAGAACTCACCCAACCATGTCAAATACAGTCATGCCTGAACAGGACCTTCCTCAAACTGTTGCCACAAATTTTAAACCATCCAAACGTCCAAAAAGTGTTACATTTGTGAATCTAATCTGAATTTAATGATTATAAAATGTAAAAGATATTTAACTAGAAATATAATTAATTTCCAAAACAAGTGTTGAAATAGAACAAAGACTCCAAATGTTCCAAAATAGGCCACAGTATTGTGTTCAGGCTAAACAAGATAATTTTAATAATTACAGGATCTTCAGACTTAGAGCCAAAAAAGTACTTCATTCTGAAGTGCTCAGTTACTGCCTGTTAAAAATTAGACCCAGGATGTGACCTGATGAGGTCATTCATTCATTCATTCATTCATTCATCATCTCCCGCTTATCCTCTATTAGGGTCGCGGTGGGGTTTCCCATGCCCATCCAGGGGAGAACGTCTCGGGCGCTGGGCAGATACACCCAGGACAGGGCGCCAATCCATCGCTGGGCACACACTCACTCACACAGACACACTCTATATGGGGCAATTTTGAGAATTCGATTAACTTGATCCATGTTTTTGGACTGTGGGAGGAAACCGGAGAACACGGAGGAAACCCACGCGGACACGGGGAGAACATGGAAACTCCACCCAGATGGGGATTTGAACCGGGAATCCCTAGCGCTGAGAGGCGAACGTGCTAACCACTAAGCCACCGTGCCGCCCGACCTGATGAGGTGTCCTGTCCAATCCAGTTCCAGGATTTACAAAGGACATGTAAAATTGTACTTTTAAACATCGGAAACATCTTACATTTTCTGGATATACATGTTAATTCAAAGTATTTTTAAAGACATACAATCGAAGACAAGATCAGAAATAAAGTCTCATTTTAAACAAACTGTTCTTTTGAATATTTTCCCTCTTAAGGGATCAGGAGTTACTCACATGCTTCACAGTCCATCCTTTATTTTACATTTGGATAGCAATGAAGGTCAGGTGATAAAATGTCAGGACCATGTGACCTGTACACCACCATCACTGTATCCCACAGGCGCCTGTAGCTCATGCTGGGGATTCAGTGAGTTCACAGGAGGATTACAGCAACAACCTGAGCCTTGCCTCGTTACTCACAGCAACCCCTTTTCATTTAGGCCTCTTTTTATTCAACCTCTTTATTTTATATGGACACCTGTTTTCTATCTGAAATTTTACCTTCAGAGGGAAAACTAATCTCCAGTATTCCATGTAATCAAATCCCCAGCAGCTTTATAATCTTTAACATATTACACCATAGAAGAGTTTTAATCTGCTTTTCTAATGCACAGGACTAAAGTGTTAGGGGGCGTGAATGAACCAGGGAGGTAATTAAAAATGTATAATAAAAAAAAGCTTAACATAAACTCACAATATACACTATTTACATATACAGAAGTGGCTTTAAAGCCACGGGTTAATCCTCCTTGGAACAGATTCCACTCCGAATTTCAAACAAATTAAAACTTGTAGACCTTTTAAATTACAGACATATGAAACTAATGAAACTTATAGCTAAAACGTTTTACAAACCTTGCTCCACTGACCATATTGATGGACTTTGTAGTTCTATAATTACATTCTGTAGTCTATTTGTTTCTCTACATACTTCATTCATCCCCTATATTTTGATGTTCTCTGATGATCAGGACCACCAGGTATCCAGGTATCTTTGCTTTTTTTTAAAAACTCGTCCCACCGATGTTCGACTGAACCACACTGACACTGCTGCAGCATGTGACGTTACATGCATTTATTCAAGAGAGAAACAAAATGCCGTACAGATCTCGTTGTGGTTACCAGCACATTTCAGAATAATTCCACAGAGTTAAAATGACTAAAAATGAATGCAGCACAAACATCGCTCGAGGCCACAGAGCTATGTCTGATACTGTAAATCAACCCCCAATCAACTCCTTCCCCACACCTCTAGCAGCCACAATACTAAACAATCAAGCTGAACAATAAATTACAAAGTCTTCTGTCCCGGTGGTGGGTTCAGTCTTGGGCTCCACTCATCAGCCATAGTGTCAGTCCATAGTGTTTCCATCTTAAAGTTCCAGGAACTTTGTTTACCCAGATATTTGGTTTGTTTACTTCAATAAATCATCTCATACACAGCCACATTTCATTAGATCTGATATATAATCAACTTAATACCAAAACACCCCCAATACCCTTAAAAAAAGTAGAATTACTCTTTATATAATCTGAAAATATACACCAATATGTGGGAGCTTTAAAAACCATATCCCTCAAAAAGAAAAATGGATGAGGGCAGCAGGGGGGGGGAGAAAAAAAAAATTAACAGGCTCATAATTCACAAAAATAAATAGAAACAAAGTGATTCCTCCAAGCAACAGAGGAGAGGAGCAATTAAAGGCGACAGAACCCGTTTTCAAGTGTGAACTCTGGTGGGCACACGGGGTGAAAAGGCAGGAACCTGAACTGTAACTTTTTTCAAAAAAAAAAACAAAAAAAAAACACAGACATAAATGATAATACCGAAACTGATGGATGTACATTCTCACCACGAGGAGTAAAAAATCCTACTGATGCAGAACGACCCCAACATTCACCCACCCACATTGCAAAAGGCTGCAGAGGCTGAAACAAAAAAAAAAGCAGAAGATCTTAAAGTGAACGAAGGATCAATTGAGTGAATTAGACCCAAAACAGCAGAAACTGAACAGGGATCCGCATCACGGGGGGAGGGTGGGCAGGAGTTTTACCCAAAAAGACGATAAAACCCTTTTTTTCCCCTTGATGTTACAACCAGAAAAAAACAGGGTGGTCCACACTCCTGCTGCGATGGCAGGAAGAATCCATGTGAGGGAACCAGAGAGCAGGATAGGTCAGCAGAAAGCTCGTTCAGTGCTCAAAGTGGCTCTTTGGTTTCTGCCTGGCTCCTGTCTGTTTTTAATTCCAGAGGAATCATGGAGAGAAATGTATTGAAAGATTAAGTCTGAAGTCATTTTCTTCTCAAGAAAAATGTGGAATCTTTGCTTTGTAGTGTAGTGATCGATCGTATTTTCTATTTCATTCTTAATATCTCAACATTTCAATGATTAGTTTAGATTGGAAGAAAAGAGAAATGAATGTGGAAGGAATGGAGGTGGGAGGGGAGGTGCAGACTGCCCACCTCCTCTCTACACCGGTGAACCCTGTGAGAGAACAAAACAGAGGAGTATAAACAAAAAGTAGTCAACATATGGAGATAAAACTAGTATGTAGATATAATTCACATTCAAGAAGAAAACATTTTATATATTATATAAAAAACATATTTTTATAAACCGGACTCAAACTCAAAATGCTATAGAGCAAACTCAAGGTGCTTCTTTTTGTCACTGACATGTTTATGATGCTTTCATAGAATTTATGGGTTATATGTTATTACAATGGAGTGTGGGAGAGTGGAACCCCCGTTTGGATGCTTACCATGGCTCCAGCGTTACTGTGCTTCTCTGCTTGTATCCAGACTGGCCTCCCGGAGCAGCTCCTCCAGATCCTGGCTACAGTTCAGCTCTGCACTCACTGTCAAAACAAAACAACAGACCGATGCACTGACTGATGTGAGACACATAGTCTCATCTAATAGTGAACATCTTAGACTGTTACCGAACAATGACGACCAACTCCCTTACAAACATGACTGCTACTTATAAAGCATATGGTCACCTACTACATTTGAGTTGTCTGATTTGGTCCTACTGCATTATACTCAGCAGTATACAAAACAACTGGGTGAGGAGCCAAAGCACCACCACAAAGAGAGGTGAGTAGCACAGCAACATGGATAGGTGGCAATACTCTCTTTAAACAAGACCAAAAGCTAATTTCAGATCATTAAAATCCTACACATATTGTACCCCTTAATCCTAACAACTCACTATGCTCCATGATGCAGCTGGCCATTTTGGGGGTCTCCGGGTCCAACAGGTGCAGGGCGTACTCCGGTTTTAGACCGTTGGGCAGTACTATGTTGTCTGCCATGGTGATTCTCTCCGGCTCGTCAGTTAAATGCTGCAGAGAGACTCTACAGCTGCTGACCTTGTCTGTCTGTGAACCCTGTAATGTGTCGCAGGGTGTAGATGTCTGTGAGTGAGAGTCCTGTCCCTCTCTCTGTTGATTGGATATCTCCTGTGTCAGCTCTGGGTAATCTATGGTTTTTGGTTCTGCTGTTTTATCGCTGTCGTCCTTTGGTGCTTCACTGTTTGACTTGGAATCAGTTCGATTCTCTAATTGTGCAGTACAATTTTGGTCTTGAGCTTGATTTGTACTCAGTATTAACTCCTCCTCAGGTTCAGCACACAGCACATCAGAATAGATCTTCCCCTGAGGTGTTGAAACACTCTCCCTTGATTCTACACTGTGGTTTAATTCTTTTAGCTCAGCTTCTTTATCCCGCTGTACTAAGTCCTCCGTTCTGTTGGTTATAAATGGTGGTTGTTCTGTGGAAGTTCCTGCAGTTTTTGCATCATGTGACTGTAACTCTGATTTAGGGTCCTGTAAAGTCTGCTGGCCTGAACTTAAGCGCTCTGTGTTTGGTGGAGGGGCAGAGGGGTTTGTGTGTTTCTTCTCAGTAAGTTGTGAGGACGAATCAGATGCTGCTTTAGGACCTACATTAGATTCAGATGTTTCATGTTGGAGAGACTCAGATACAGACTGCTGCTCAGGAGGACTCTCGACTCGGGTCACCATGAAGATCTTGTGCCCTCTGCCTGGGCTGGAGACAGAGATGCAGCGACGAGGTGAGACTGGGGAGCTGGAGGGGACACTGTCCTCCTTCACTGTGACCTCTGAACCTTTTTCTGTCTTTCCAGCGATGACGATTGGGATGGGTGCAGAAGGAGACAGACTGGTGGTAGAGGGTGATATTGGTGCTGATGCAGGGGGTGGGGTCTGATCCAAAATGGAAACTTTTGGGGTTATTTCTTCAGTCTCCATCACGTCTTCCTCATCGTCAGTATCTGAATCAGAGTCGTTCTGTGTGACGATCACTTGGTTTAGGGAGGGTTTTTCATTTGCCTCGCTTTGCTCATCGTTACACTTTGTTTTCTCTCCATCTCTCTGGTCTGCAGCAGAGTCGTCCTCCTCTTCCTCAGGAGGAGGATCCTCAGTAGCGATTTCTGCCATGGATACGGATTGTCTCATCTGATTCCGCAACTCAACCTTCTCTTTAACCAGAGCAAAGTTTCTGTTGCAGCCATTTTGGATTTCTGTCAGAAGGTCGCGCTGCGTTTCAATAAAGCCTTTCATCTGAGGAAGGGAATGAGTTGAAGAGACAGATAAGAAGACATTATGAAAAATTATTTTAAAAAAAATAAATGTAGTATGAAACAATATGGATGAAAAATTACTGTTTCTTTCTTAGGTTCTCGGTCCAGATCGAGCCGGAGCAGTGAGGTGTTGACCTTCAGGGCAAGAGAGAGGGCCATGAGTCCTCCTGTTTTAATGTCGTTCTCCCGCAGATCCAGACGAACCAGTCGCACACTCTCAGCAATGAACTCGGCTACAGCCACAGCACCTGTAACACACGATACAACAAACTCAGAGTCTGCAGACAGTAATTCAGATTGTTCATCATGGCATTAGTTACAACTCAACTGCGTGTGATGTAATCTATTAAAATCAAATCCAGACACATGTAAACACTTTCCATATAACACGGAACCAGCCAGATAAAGAATCTCTGCAGGTTAACACCGTGTCAATCTCACCTTCGCACGAGAGCTTAGTGGAGGACAGTCCAAGACGGAGGACAGAACGGTTTGTTATCAGACCGTCTTTTAGTTTATGCATCCCCTCATTGCCGACTGAGTTGTTTCCAAGGTTGAGAGTTTCAAGACTTTGTGTAAATGGCTGAAAAACAAAGAGAAAATCAAGGTAAGTGGTGACCCCAAAGTATCTTATTAGAAAGGTGTGTGTGTGTGCGCATGTACCAGTGCAGCAGCAAGGTAACTCATGCCATTGTGTGTAAGCTGGTTGTTCCAGAGAACCAACGTCATCAGGCCAGTCCTCTGCTCCTTTAGACCCTCACATATATATGCCAACCCTGAATAGGCACACAATCGGAGCCATGAAGCGAGAAGTAGAACTTACATTAAAAACCTAATTTCTGTATTAGTTACACACCAATACCCAGTAAATTAAACACCAGAGTTGCCACTGTGAAGATCACTACTGTAAGAACTGAGCATAGAAGATTAATTATGTTTAAAGTTGTATCTAAAGCTGTTGTTTACTACAACCACCAGCTTCCATGAGGCTGTTATGTTTCTACAGTAACTGCAGTGGTTGCTGCTGCTCATAGAAGCAACGAGTCTACAGGACCAACATATTGGTCAGGGGACGTGAGGAACTTTAACGCCAATAAATCCTTAAATGCAATAATTTACAGGCCGGTTTAAAATGTAATACTACAATAAAAGGCTGTACAGATATTTATTTCCCACCTGAGTCACATATGTGGTTGTTCCTCAGGTCCAGGATCTGGATGTTGTAGTTGAATTTGAGCAGGTTGCCCAGTTGAGCCGAGTCCTGCAGTCCGTTCAGCTTGTTATCAGCCAGATAAAGTTCACGCAGATTCATGTTCATTTTCAATGCAGTAGCTGACATGACACAGAGGTAACCATGACACTTTAAATGTCACCTACTAATATTGGTCATGCTTGAGCACATTTCACAGATCTTTTTAATGTTATGAAACAACATTACCTTTACAAAAATAATATGCTGTTTGTAAATCAGATGTGGCATCAGAGCAGCAAGTAAAAATAACAATAGATGGCTTTTTCAAAGCCATCTAATAAAAACATTAAATCTGCACAAAGTGACGAACTGAGATTACATGTGAAACCTGGAACCTCCTCATCGATAACCTAAAGCTTTATTTTAATATTAGTCTCCCAGTTTTTTTATATTTTATTTTACAGTAAGAATCTACCAGAAGCTATTTGAACATACAGTGCACTCTGTGCATCACCTCCTATCTTGGATCAGACGACACACCCAGTCGGTCCTGTAATGAGCCTGTGTCATCACCTCTGTGTTCCAATGTAATCACTATTAAATTTTATTACCTCTGAAAGGTGATGTGGGATCTGCTGTCTCCTTCTGCAAACACTCAGCACTAGGATCATTGACAGCAAAGAAAGTTTAGAGGTCGTCTGACTTACTTTATATAGCACCATATTCATTAGTCTGATTAAATCACAAGCTCTTAAAATCTGTTCTGATGAGATGGACATCTTAAGTTTTCTGTGTGGGTGTAATATTTCATCTCGTAATGCATCACTTTGCGATTTATTTAAGTGTTCAAATCTGTTGTTTAATAGGACTGACAGCATCACTCAGGTGAGCAAACCTGTAACTTCAATGTATTTATGTCCACAGCAGGACCGAATCAGAGACATGTCCTTTGTAGGTTTAAAATCTATGTGATGAGTTTAAAGTTTTAACTTGTTGCCTTTAAAATAAAATGAAGGGAAGTCGAAATTCTAAAAAAAATAAATAAAAAAAAAACCTATCAAAAAAAAAAAAAAAAAAAAAAAAAACAATAAAAGAAACACGATAAGCTTAAATAAAATAAATGCTAAATAAAACCACATTAAACAAAGAAACAATGTACAGAGAAATAAAATTGAATGTTCTATATGTACTGAAGAGAAGCCAATAACATCATTCCAGCAGGGGGAAGCATTCCGGCAAACTGCAACTAGAAAAATCCTTCAACTGCACAAGAGTCACAACATCATTGGTTTAAACCTTTTTCAATACTTTTTATTTTCATACCAAGTAACATGAGTGGACGTCCAGAGAGGCCTGAGTTCTCCAGATGAAGCACTGACAGACTGCCTGTGATGCGAAGAGCACGAGCTACGAATGGAGCAGAATGATCCAGCAGTGGAGAACCTCGAGCATCCAGGTACTGAAGAGAACTTGTCTGCAAATATAGACATAGGCACACACATTGTGTGGAGGAAGCCTCTGGTAATTTGTGGTCAGATGCTACTCGAGAAACAGTTCTTATAAAATTTTATATATTTTTGTTAACACAAATAATAAAAAAAAGAATAAAAAGTATAAAAGGTCTCACCTTTCTCATCATATGTGCAGCAGCCTGCCAGCCCCGAGTGCCCATGTGCTTATTTAAAGAAATGTTTAGGTGAGTGGCAGATTCATAGTACTCAATCATATCAAACAAGGCTGAAGCTCCCTAGAGAAAAAAAAAAAAATTAATCAAAGCAAGATTTATGAATCTACTATTAACACAGTGTTTATTTGACTTTTTACTGGTTCATCTTTCCTTAGAACCAGTTATAAAGCCATCATTACAATAACAATCATAACACAGAAGCAGACTTGTGCCACTGGTGTTTATTTGGGGGGGGGGGGGGGAAATCTGAATGAGTTAACGATGGGTTGACCAAGTTATTTGAAACAGGACAGAACAGCCACATCCTGCATGGAACAGGTGGACCAAGATTACAGGAATCATAGCAAGGAAAAGAGACATCGAGTGAGTTGAAGCATTCTGCGCTTAACGCACCAGCAATTAAATAATAAAAATCACATGCTTGCTTGGAAAAATCTGCTCTAATGAAAAAAAATGAGGGATTCTGAGTAATACTCCGTTAAATCCAAATATAATCCTGAAACCAGAATGAAAACAGTAAGTGACTCAGTTTCTGGAAACCATCCAAGCCCTCAGTAACAGGTGCTGCCTCTGCACAGCCTCCACGCATTTTATTTGCTTTTAAATTATTAAAGTATAAATTATTCGACAAACAGGATCAGTAATAATTTGTGTTGAATTTCTTTGTTGTGTTGTTTATTGTGGTTTTATTACATAGCTTTGTTCACACAACACCCATTAATATTTCAGTTTAGCTTTTCAATCCAAATGAACAAACTGACTTTTTGAAACGATAACTAATACTCTGCATTCACTGTGAAATTATTAGAAACAGAAATGCAATATAGTCTACATGGTTATTAGTTGTG
The DNA here is from genome assembly GCA_019802435.1 of Corydoras maculifer. Taxonomy (NCBI): domain Eukaryota; kingdom Metazoa; phylum Chordata; class Actinopteri; order Siluriformes; family Callichthyidae; genus Corydoras; species Corydoras maculifer. The sequence goes on along the minus strand of JAFMOD010000001.1, from coordinate 423,517 downwards.
TGATTATTAGTTGGAGTGGCAGTCCAGTAATCCACAGCCCAATGTGTAGGTGTTTTGGTCATTTCAATTTGAGTGACATTAATGTTTTTGATGCAGAAGTTTGGAGAAGGTGATTATTATTGTTTGTGTACAGTAAAGAAAATAAGTATTTGAACCCCCTGCACCTTTGCAAGTTTTCCCACTTAGAAATCATGGAGGGTCTGAACATTTCATCTTGTGCATGTGCATGTCCTAAAAAAATCACTGGAAAAAAACTGGAAATCACAATTTATGATTTTTAATAATGTGTGTTACTGCTGCAAATAAGTATTTGAACATCAGCAAAAATTCTGGCCCCCATGACCTGTTAGTGCACCTCTAAAGACACCTCCACTCCACTTATCATTCTAAATTAGAAGACATGACTAAGACCAAAGAGCTGTCCACAGACACCAGAGACAAAAATGGTTAAACTCCACAAGGCTGGAAAGTGCTACAGGGCAGTTGCCAAGCAGCTTGGTGAAAAAAGATCAACTGTTGAAGCAATTATTAGAAAACGGAAGAAGCTAAACATGACTGTCAATCCCTCGGACTGAGGCTCGCTCCACGCAAGCTCTCACCCTGTGGCCTATCAATGATCCAAAGAAACGTGAGGAAACAGCCCAGAACTACACAGGAGGAGCTGGTCAATGACCTGAAGGGAGCTGGCACCACTGTTTCCAAGGTTACTGTGGGTAATACACTAAGACATCATAGTTTAAAGTCATGCATGGCACAGAAGGTTCCCCTGCTTAAATCAGCACACATCCAGGCCCGTTTTAAGTTTGCACATAACCATTTGTGTGATCCAGAGGAGTTATGGGAGAAAGATTGGCGGTCAGATGAGAACAAAATACAACTTTTTGGTCTTAATTTCACTCGCCGTGTTTGGAGGATGAAGAATGATGAGTACCATTTCAAAAACACCAACCCTACTGTGAAGCACGGGGGTGGAAGCATCATGCTTTGGGGTGTTTTTCTGCAGATGGGACAGGAAGACTGCACTGGGTTAAAGAGAGGATGACCAGGGCCATGCATTGCGAGACTTTGGGGAACAACCTCCTTCCCTTAGTTACAGCATTGAAGATAGGTCTTCCAACATTACAATGACCCAATGCACACATCCAAGAAAACCAAGGAGTGGCTCCATGAAAAGCATATCAAGGTTCTGGAGTGGCCTAGCCAGTCCCTAGACCTAAACCTTATAGAAAATCTTTGTTGAGAAATCAAACGCCATGTTTTTCAGCAACAGACCAGAAACCTGGCTGATCTGGAGATCTATGTGGAGGAATAGGCCAAAATCCCTGCTGCAGTGTGTGCAAACCTGGTGAAAAACTACAGAAAACATTTGACCTTTTTAATTTTAACAAAGACTACTGATTTTTTTTCATTGATTTTCAAGTGTTCAAATACTTATTTGCAGCAGTAACACAAATTATTTAAAAAAAAAAAAGTGATTACTGGATTTTTTTAGATGTCATGCACCCAAGATAAAGATTTCATACCCCTCCATGATTTTTAAGTGGGAAAACATTGCAGGGTGTTCAAATACTTATTTTCCTTACAGTAAGTAAATAACAAAAACTGTTTACAATAGAATATGAAAAAAGATGCAGTTCTTACATCTTCATCCAAATTGGTTTGTTGCAAATTCACCATTTTGAACTGTACCCTTTTAAAAATCTCCTCCAGAGACTCACACGCCTTATAGTCCAACTTCTCCCCTACAAAAAAGACAATAGTTACATAAACAAGTCTCTTTTCAAACTGAAGTGTTCTAGAGAGTCCCTCCAAAGAACAAAGCGCATTTAAAATAATGTTATAAAAAGAACTTGGGCGGCACGGCGGTTTAGTGGTTAGCACAATCGCCTCTCAGCACTAGGGATTTCCGGTTTGAATCCCAATCAGGGTGGAGTTTTCATGTTCTCCCCATGTCCGCGTGGGTTTCCTCCACGAACATGTCCAAAAAATGTTAAATAAATTCTTCAAATTGTCCCATATAGAGTGTGTTTGTGTGCAAAACACTAGTAGAGAATAAAGCGGAAGATAATGGATGGATGGATAATCCGAACACTTCAAAATACAATAACAATAACATCCTATAAGTAAATACTTAATAATCAATGATACGTGATGATGCTACACTTCAATAAAGTTTAAACTACATTACCCATAATGCCATGTTAGATTTGCATTCTGAACTCTGTGCCCTCAGCAAAAAGCTCCCGAGTTTACATATTTATCGTGTGTGTCCTTCTGCCACGCTGGTTTCCTTTCACAACTTAAACACACACTATATGACTTGCAAACACTAAACAGTCCTGGTTTAAAGGGAAGCAGTACATCTAACAGCTAAACCATTATAAAATATGGGTTTTTATATTTTTCATTAGTTTAATAAATTTTTACAACTTTTTATGTACTCAGTATTCATCAGGGCTCACCTTTGAGATCCAGGCACTCATTTCGTTGAGTCAGGTCTGTCATGTCCTGCAAAAAAAATGTAAATATATAAAAATCAATAAACATGTAAAAATTGTGGATTACGACGATATAATTTTTTTAAAAGAGGAAACATTATCTCAGCTTGTCATCTCAGAGCATGTCGTGACTCTGAAGTCATCCTAACTTGTTGTGATGGTAAGATGGAATTCAAGCTTTTTTGTGCAACGTGTAAAAGGAAAACTAAGCACAGTGCAGCAAGCTGAACGTTCCTGTGTATTCAGGTGGCAGGGGGATTAAAACATCTCAGAGCTCATTCAGGCACCGACATGCCACGCAGAACAGACACTGAACACAAGCATGTAGCAGAACAGCTTTTACGGTTGTATTACGCACAACCATTTTATTTCACACAGTTGCATCCTGTGGGTTCCGATTGTTCGTTCTGGTGCATGACTGAACAAAAATAGATAAATAAATTAAATAAATCAGGGAGCTTCCATTTTGGGTAGTTTTTCAGCAGTTGTGTTACTCTCTCCTGCAAATAATTGGTTTTCATCTAAAAAAAAAAATTTTAAACTTTTTTTTAAAATAGGCTCCCTGGCCCATCAAAGGTCCATAAAATCAAACCAGGACAGTGACAGAACATTGGTTATCTAATCTATTTAAATAAAAAAGAAAAAACCTTCACATGATATTTTATATTGGTTTCCTGACAGTGAGTTTAAATTTATATTCCATGAGAAATTAAACTTTCTAAACCCATTCCACTCATCGACTATGCTTATATATAAGTAAATAAAACTCCTCTGCATTGGAGTTTGGGAAAGCAGAATAACATTAAAGATGCTCCAGTTCAACATGGCTTTGAATAATTAATGTGTGATACTGGATATAAAGGAAACATGTGGCAGCCATTACATTGAAAGTGAGATATTTGTCTGTGCGCCGCTGCTGAAGTGTTTATTGCAACAACCAAGTTCCAGATCACTTTTTATTTATATTACTTTTATTTATTTACCTGAAAATTTAACACCTGGACAACTTGTATTTCCAAATAGAAATTTCCATTTTTTTGTGTGATTGAATCAGGGGACTGAGGTTTGTGGGCTAAATCCACATAGACTAGAGGACATGTTAAATTCCACAGAAAAATAACACATGTTTCTCTCTTCGTATGATAATAGTTTAATTATGAATAGTGGTCTTGTTTTCACGTCACTGATTTGTTTTTAGAAGAAAAAAAAGCATTATATTTTACATTGTGGTTTTTTTCCCCTCCAAAATGTAAATAGTACAAATAAATTCTGTTCTCAGCAATCAAGTTTCACTTTCTGATTTGAAGAGAGCATCCATTCTCAATGGTGCTTTCTCTAAGGCCCGAGGTACATACACGAAAAGTCAGTTTTCCTGCAGTGACTACAGTGATTAAGCCACGAAGGAAAAAACAACCCAAAAGTAAACAAATGTGTGTGTGGGGGGACCCCACCACAGTACCACGCCTCATACACACTAATGACTCAGTATATTCTACCCCAAGTGTCCCAGTGGAAATTTACCACCTTTACCACCAGCCTCTGGAGACCTTTAACATACTGATGTTTGTTTTCACAACTGAATGTGAGGTATATTCTCCATCACTCTCTCTTCCTCACACACACAAACTTAAAGGTCTTTATGAAACTCTTCAGTGGTAGTAAAAAGTAGTACTCTAAAAAAAACTATTTGAGGACTACTTAAATATTTAAAAATGCACAAATACATTATATTATGTTTATAATATGTTTATAATAATATAATAATAATAATTAGTAATTTCTCAGGTAAGGTGTTGAAAATCTTGTCTTCAGTTTATTTATTTCATTTAGAATATATTTCTGATAAAATATCTTTATAAATGGGATCAAAAGTTGTTTTTCTAACATGTGACATTTTCATAACAAAAACATTAATCAAATAAGAAAATAACTGACAGATTAACGACGGGTGAGCTGTTTAAATGCAGTATTTAAATATGCAATTTAAAGTAATAAAGAGTGAGAGGGATGTAAATTCAGATACAGCTTGGTGTCAGCTGCAGCTTTTTTCAGTGCTATCTGCAGTAATAACATGTTCTCTCTTCTTTTTTACTCTCTCACTGCCCAATTTCCTGTGACTCAGCTAATGAACCTTTATCCAGACAGCCAGCCATCTCTCTCTGCTACAGCTGCTTCTGTTGTGTGTACAGAAAATTAGCTCCATACACCAGGATGAAAACTATTTATATTAAAAAGAGGAAAGCTAATTTGATCTCAGCTCTGAACACTTCACCATCACACAGGAATACTGATTTAGTCTCTATTAAAGCTTAACTTTGTTCTCATGTGATCATATTTTATTAGTTTTCTGCATGTTTCAGATGTTTTGAGATTGTTTGCATTTACAAAAAATGTAACTTAATAAAGCCTTCTAATATTACACACTGCACCTTTAAACTCCACATCTCATATTCATTGGGATGGGTACTGAAACCAAATAATAGGTTCCTGTTGGTAAATTTTATTTCCACTTATCAGTTCCTAAAAATTTTTTAAAAGCACCACAAACTGCTGACAATTAAAAAAGATAGGAATAGGAATACAGACTAAATCACAGTAAAAATGACTTTTTGCATAGAAATGCATGACTGTGCATGTTTACCTGAATCTGTTTCAACACTTTAGGGATAGGCTTGCAGTTGAGTTTCTGGCAGGCCTGTTTATAAGCACTCAGGATCTCTTCTACCGTGACATTCTGGGCTGCAGACACACGAAAATAAACAGACAAGGGTCATGACAACATAGCAGTCTGAATATATACAGTCTCACATACACACACCAGATTTAACATGATTTACTGGGTTCTATAATGAGTGTCATAATACAATTCCTCCTTCAGCTGCTGTATGAATCACAAAATACTTACACAAAGCCATGCTTAACATTTATATTAGTGCACCACTGATTGTTTAATGGCGATTTGATTTAGTTAGTTGCTCTGTCCTTTTTTTTCGGTTCCACTGCAAATGGAACAACTGAAACATGCTGGTCAAGAATAAATGACTCACCGAAATGAGTCATTTAAAATGAATGGGGTTAAACATTGCTAATCTCTGAAAAAAATTAAAATCATCATGTTATATGTCCTTCTGTTTCGGACAGCAGTGTTTTAGCAGCTCATCCTCAGTTATTGCTCAGTTAGAGAATATAACTGGTTTCTGTTTAAAAAAACAGATTTTAAACCTACATGTTTACAAAAGATTTTAAAAAAGATTTTTAAAATCTATAGATGTGGTTCTAAGGTGTGAGGTGTACCTGCTTAGTGTCAGAGGAACAATGTAGATTATTTATTCACTGGTGTTGCGTAACAGATCAAAAAAGCACACCCCTGGTCAGTACTATGCAAAAATAGTGAAACCAGATGACATGCATCATGGTTCTGATGAATTGCAATCACAATGATAAAACCACACACACACACACACCTTATTATTAACCTCAAACCAAAAAATGTTTTACCAACAAAAACAAAAACAAAAAAATAATAATAATATTTGCATTTTGTGGAAGAGCTTTTGGTTCCCACAGGAGAACAAGACACACAAAGCAGTGACATTTCTGGAGAGTGTTATGGAGGTGCTAATGAAATGAAACTGATTTAAATGGGGGCAGGTCACACTTTAAAATTATTAGAGCCTGACTCAGTACACTTTACATTATACAATGTAAATTAATGATAATTAAAAAAATACAATGTTGATTTCCCATCTTATACAGATTAATGTGCTAGTTCAATGTTCTTTAAAATAGATTAGAGCAAGTCCTTTTCACTCAGAGAGGACAGTCCAGAAGTGTGGAGAATACACATACACTTAGAGCTTTTACTTTAAATTTACATAGCTTTTAATCCACTTTAGTACAAACAAAATCAGTCTAAATACTTATGGACGTGACTGCACACTGAATATCAGACATACTGTTTTTGCATGCTTCAGGAATGCTGTCTTCTGAAAAGATGAATGAATGAAGTGTTACATCTCAAAAGTTGGGGAACAGAGCAGTGATTTGAACATTGGCATGAATGTTAGCTATCAGGGAATAGTCCCAATACACGGATCATCAGTCAACAACCTGAAACAACACAAACATCCTTCTCAAAGACAAAAGCTCGGACACCTCCAAATCATGTTCCACTCTATCTGCTCTTCACACTCACTGGATTTTATTTACACATTAACAATATCTGGGCAACCGATCAACAAAAACCTCTCTGTCTACTGCAAACTGACAGTTCTGCATTAAGCCCATTATCACCTTCTGACACTGTACAAACCCCTTAACAAAACTCAAGATAATTAACCACTGCTCCGTCTTAAAATTTTAATCAGAGTCATTAATAAAACAGAGGAAACATTAACACAGTTGTTGTTTTTTGTCACATCTGCAACTTCAGGCTACAAGGTGCTGCTCGGCATTCAGTAGTTAATTCTAACCGCTAACCTTTTGTTAAAATCACACTTTACATCTGTTCTTCAACCAGTGTGTGTGTGTAAATAAAACAAAGTGTCTCTGCAGCATGGACTTTAACCTAAAATGATTATCCCCTTAAGTTTCAACCTTTAGCCGTGTGTTTGTTCATGCAGCATGAGAACAGAACCAAATTAATAAAAGATACCATAAAAGACTAAGATACAAAAAGACCCACAGACTCAACAAACAGAAAGGGTGGGGTTTTCATTTCATTATTTGGGTTAACAGGTGTGGCTTTTTTTTTTTTTAGGTTAAACAGGAAAACATTTTAGATTAATTCAGATGTGTATGAAAATGGTGTAAAACTTTCACCTTGTTGCTATTATTATTTATTCTTGTTGCAGTATTTGACCCCTGCTTTCATACAACACAAAGACTAATAACTGCACATGCCATTGGTAATTATGGCTAAAGAGCTCAAGTTTTACACCAGTATAGGCTGGCAATATTAGTTTCTTAGGGGGGAATTAATATATATATATATATATATATATATATATATATATATATATATATATATAGCCTCGAGAAGTTTAGAGAGCAGCATTTTTGCAGTCTTCCTTGAACCACTCTCGCTACGATACATCCTTTCAAATTTCTTAGCAGATTACAAAAATCTTTGTAAAAGCACTACATCCAAACTTTGCCAGTAGCGTAGTCTGTACTGAACATACAGTTAATTTAATTTCCTTAAAATATATATTGATCATGTGACTGAAGAGACTACAAGCCATTATCTTCATATGATTTTAAATGACATTAAATAGAAAAGATATAGCTCTGTGACTCACTGACAGACTTTTTTATAACAATACAATCAGAATATGAATACCATATAAAAGAAAGATGGAGTGAACAGAGCTGTGACATTAAAAGGAAAGCCTCTACACTGAGAAGTCGCATAATATCTGGAAACCTTTTGAGTTCTGGAATAATAGCTACTGGTTGAACAGGCCCAAGGGAGGATCATGGTGCTTCCTCATTCCTCAACAATAACAGCACAGCAGGAGGCTGGAAAACAAGACGTCTGTGTCTGTACTGAAGAATTAAGTGACTAGTTCACCCGCTAGTGTGTCTGTCCCTTTACATCCCACAGCCTCAAAGAAGCTTCACTTGAGAGTCACTGTGTCGAACAGAAATCCATCCATCCATTATCTTCCGCTTTATCCTCTACTAGGGTCGCGGGGGGGGGAGCGTTTCGGGCAGATACACCCAGGACAGGGTGCCAACCCATCGCTGGGCACAGACACACACACAGAAACACTCTTTATATGAGGCAATTTGGAGAATTCAATTGACCTTGATCCGTGTTTTTAGACTGTGGGAGGAAACCCACAAGGACACGGGGAGAACATGTAAACTCCACCCAGATTGGAATTTTAACCGGAAATCCCTAGTGCTGAGAGGCGAACGTGTTAACCACTAAGCCACCGTGCCGCCCAGGGACAGAAATGATCACTGAAAATATATACGTCTACACAACTTTAGACAGAAGTGTACTATCAACTAGTAATCACTGAGAAGTGAGACAGATTAAATGCTGAGCAAACGAACAAAGTTATAAGCAAACAAAGAAATCCCAGCTTTTATTTTTTTGTACAAACACGGCTATTCCCAAAAATACAGTGACAGTAATCAGCCATGTTTTTTTAATTTATTTATTTATTTTATGCACAATGACTCTTTTGCGCATAAAAATGTTTTTTTTTTTTTTTTTTTTAATTTTATTATTATTATTTTTAAAAAGACCACATGCCAGAATTATTGGATCATGTTTACTTTCTAGAAGGAATATTTTAACATTGTTACAATTAAAAACAAAGATGGTCCTTTGATATTTTTATTAAAATTTATTCCTCAGACACATTATATCATTGTGCACCAGAAGCAGTCATTTCCACAAATTACAGTAAGAAGGTATAAAATAAATGCTTATAATCATTCGGTTAAGAGCAAATGCACATGGTCCAAGTGTCACAAACTTAGAATGAGAAACCAAAGTATTGCAGCATCCACACAATACAACTAACACTGTCTAAATTAAAAAATTTTAGATTAGAACTTCTCCACAGAAGACAGAATGAGTCACATTCAAAGTACATGAGCTGCACATTGGGACATATGCACTTGCAGGTTGGTTAACCCTACTACACCCAAATGAAAGAGCTTAGTGCATTTAGTCGTGATCAATAAACTGACATCAAGATTATCAGGATGATTAATCACAGCATATAAACAGGCGTTTTAAATAAAAGCCTCCATAAAGTGATGAACACAGATTCTGTCCTTGTTCCACATTGCAAACACAAACAAGTATGCAGCCAGACCATGTGACTCAGCTTCACGGTCATCTGCTGTTCCTTGAGGATTAAAATTATTATAACACTACACACATTTTATTCGGCAGCCAAACAGCTCTACATTTTCAAATCACCAAATTTAAATGCACTATGTGCCAAGTTGTTTTCTCTTCTAAACATTTCTCTAGGACATCCAGTATCAGATGGGTGGTGGTAGTGGTGGTGATGTGGGGGGTAAGGTTTCTCAAATTGAAGTAAAGTAGGCTTGGCATTGCCTCATCTTTGTAGTGTCCCACTGACATAGTGAAGCATCACTGTATTATGAAAGAACCAACGAAGAGGGAAACAGAACCTTGGGCTAAAATGACAATGCATGGAAAGTTTTCCATGTCTGCGTCACTGATGACTCAGCATAATGCTATTGGTCTAAAAAAACCACATGGCCTCGAGTTATATTAAGTTGCATGCTGCACAACCTCAAAACCTTCATTGAACAAAACTGATGCAAAACGAAAACCTAATGTAGTGCACTAGCATCCTGCAGCAATGTTCATTTTGTAGATTAATTAATGTTTTTAGCATATACATTTAATCAGTAACACAATAGATGTGTATAAACCGTCTGCACCACTTTCACCTTTGAGAAAACCAGTTCCAAACAGCAACCAAAATAACACATTAATGATGTAATTTCACCACAGGATGAACTACAGACTCTGATGTGGTTATTCAAGGACTAAAAGATTTTTAATATCACATCACCTAGTACAGGTGTACTGGTGAGTAAAAAGCTTAGGTGCCGGTACCCACAACTGTGCAAATGGCAATATTTACAAATATAAAGAATATACAATAAAATTAAAATATCTAAAAAAGTATGAAATAAAATATGAGAATCCAGTGCATCATCATATATTTGGACTACAATACAATACAACACAACGATTCACGTTCTCCCCATGTCTACATGACTTTCCTCCAACAGATCAGTCAGTTAATGACATGAATCTGCCCCAGGTGTGAATGAGGGTACAGAAATATTCTGAGATCTGGGATAGGCTCTAGCACTTAGACACTTCAATTAGGATGAATGGATTAAATGATGAATCTCCACATTATTAAGATTTGATTGAATTAAACACAAATCACACTGTACATATTTGATAACATACTAAAACAGTGAATCTTTTTACCCACGTCCACAGATTAAAACGTTTTAATACCCACCTTCTTTCAATAAGAGGATTGAATATATGGATTCCTGCAAGCATCACACCCTAAAGGCTTTTGTCTAATTTTGTCTTTAAAAGCTCGTCTGCACTACAGTAGCAGGAAAACACTGCTCTTTCAGCAGAGCTGATTAACCCTGGTTACTCCGCAGATCAAATGTCATTTCACAGAAGAACCTTGGAAAGGCTACAGTAGCTTTTCCCTTGTGCCCGCTCCCCATGTGGGTCACGCAACACAAGCCAGTTTTTCGAGGCTTGGCAATCAGGCTGACTACTTCGCTCTTGAATCGTGCAAGTTAATAAGACAGGCTCAACCTGTATCTCCCCAGAAATGTCTGATACCGTTCCAAGCAACTCAAATGTTTTGACATGAAACAGCAGCTAGGTTTTAAATCTGGTCACTGGAGCACATCAAACACAAAGTGATTAAAACTTACCATGTCTCCAGGGATCCTTGGGCTCAACTGATCCAGACACAATGTCCTCGTCTGAGGGAAAAGTGACCCTTCTGGCCCTAGGTTTGGGCTCGCTTCCCTCTTCCTGAGCTGGGGACTGAACTTCGGCGCTGGCACCATTTACAGATGGTTTATCAGCCAAGTCATTTTCTGGCTTTGACATTAAGACTTTTGCACTGGCACAGCCACTCTCCTTTAGCAGCACGGTGGTCGGATCCGGCTCCAGAACACCACTCTCGTCCAAACTTAGGTCCACCCCCATGTCCATATCCTCATCATCAACCGCAATCTGATCAGAGCTACATGTTATTGCCACAGTTCTGCATTGAGGTGAAACATAATCAGTAGAAGAATCTTTGCAGATGGCTGCAGGTGCAATAGCGGTGCCGTTTTCATTTGGCTCAACATGCTCTTCCCCATCACGTTTTCCCTCAGATCTTGCCATACAGTCTGTTACTCCTGCTGGATCAGCAGCACCCAGAGATGGTTGTGCATCAGCATCTTTGTCAGTCGACCTTCCACCATCACGCGGAATGATTTTCTCCATGACCAGCATGGCAGCATGACCGTCTTCGACCGCTTTCGTCCTGGCATGGCATAGATCTGATGCTGAATTTTCACTGTTCATCTTCTCATGTCATTAAAGCTGCACTAGTCAACACTCTACACAGCTTAAACCAGTATAGTCCAAGTCCTCTGATAGGCTAACTAGTGTGATTTAATTCTCGAAGCAATAAGCAGGAGTTCAGGTGCCCCTGATGAACGGCAAAGGTATAAATGAAAACTAGGCCCTGCTATTTTAGCATCCTCACCAGTGTATAGCGTCACTTAGATTGTCATGAGCAAATATTTAGGGATTCAGGATTGGACAGACTTAAGACCCAAAATGATCAATAGTAACCAAATTGTCGGTAAATCGTCAATTTTAAACGTTTAAAGTGCCTTAAACAGTTGTTTAAATAGGGCAAAATACCCATACACTTGGAACTGCATGAATACGGGTTTCTTTACTGCCAGCGTTTCAATACAGTAAAAGAAGCGAGGATCAACACAGAAATACATCACATTACATAAGAATACTAGGAACAAACTTGACCTGAAACAAGGAGATACGTATGCAGACCAGCTAAAATAATCTCGATAACAGGGGTGGACGCATGTTCTAAAAAAATAAAATAATAATAATTATAATAATTTTCACGGCGCTTCCATGACGTTATCTTTAGCTGAGGCTACATTACTAGCTAGCAGACACCAGGACCAATTGATTTGCATGTAAAGTCCGAATAAGCAGCTCGATCAGGCCGGGAAGCCTAAGCGATGTCTGACGTGACAAAGATGTGGTGCAAAATCACGATGATATACTTAAAAATAACTTAATGTTACCAAAAGACGACGTCGCCGGAAAAAAACGGCCGTCAAAAGGTCGTTAGTTTCTCGGCGCTTTGCTATCAAGCTGCTGACGTTTGGAACAAACTCGCTAGAACAGACTACAAAGAAAGAACACAAATAAGTCTTTAAACGCACGCGAACGAAAGCTATATAACCTTCCTACGTTTATAAAGCACAAAGCGGGCGGTCTAACTGACACACGGGGCGGCAGACAAACGTACACACAGCGCTGAATTCTACCTGTACTGCTTACTCAAGTACAAGGCCGAACTACAAATATCTTCACGCTCCCCCTCAAGTGCACTACAACGACCGCCGTGCAATGGTGTGTCCGCGTTCTCGAGTTCGTAACTTAGCGCACTAGCAGTAATCACAAAGCGCGATTTGGAATTAGACCCAACCACTGTTTGTTGTTCATTTGCCCAAGAAACGTCATCATAGCGGCTGAAGACGCAGGTAGAAGGATTCAAATGAAGCACTTTCGTAACTCTCGGAGGATCTGCTGGCCAAAAGGAAAAATAATACAACACTGTAAAGCACTAACACGTTTTTAAAATTTCACAATAATGTTTATCAGCGACATAGTATTTACAACAACAACAAAAAAAAAAATTCCTGATTGGATTGACTTGAAAAAATAGTTTGTGACGAAAATGCAACCACGTTTCACTTTTGTTAGTTTGGATATTAAAAGTAGATTCTTTTATTAGAATTTAGCCAATAATCCAAATTTTCAACGTGGAAATCATTTACATTCTTTATTAACGTGGTATATAAATGACTACGTTACTTGTTTCTTAGCTGTGTAGTGTTATTTATACTATCAAATGTAAATGCATTGTAAATATACTACTATATGGTAAAATGACATCACACATTTCAATGATTCAATCGAGATGTTTCATTAAGAATTATTAATGCAGGCTTAGAATAAGTTCGCAACATGTCACCAGCAGGGGGTAGCAGATTACTAATCAGTAAACATGATTTATGAACATTTGCTATAACGTATTTTTAACGTTGAATAAATCTAATTATATGTCAACTGCTACAGTATTAAGTGTCTTTCTACACGATTTTGGAGTGAGTCTGTGAGAATCATGTCCCATTTATCCAGAGCCATGTCTTTATGAACTTTGCTTTGTGTTTAGGGGCACAGCCATGCAGCTAAAGCTCCATTCTCATACTGTTTCCACAAAGTTAGAATTATGCTATGGTCCAAAATAAATACGATGCTAGAAAAGATTTTCAAAACATTCCATTTAGTTTAAAATATGATCAACTAAATATATTTGAGGCGGCACGGTGGCTTAGTGGTTAGCACGTTCGCCTCTCAGCGCTAGGGATTCCCGGTTCGAATCCCCATCTGGGTGGAGTTTCCATGTTCTCCCCGTGTCTGCGTGGGTTTTCTCCGGGTTCTCCGGTTTCCTCCCACGGTCCAAAAACATGGTTCAAGTTAATTGAATTCTCAAGATTGCCCCATATAGAGTGTGTCTGTGTGAGTGAGTGTGTGCCCAGCGATGGATTGGCGCCCTGTCCTGGGTCTATCCGCCCAGCGCCCGAGACGTTCTCCCCTGGATGGGCATGGGGAACCCCACCACGACCCTAATAGAGGATAAGCGGGAGATAATGAATGAATGAATAAATATATTTGAGCTTCTTATAAAAATTTGTCTTGAGACTTTTATTACGTACTTATTCTGGCGTTTCGAAATTATTAATAATGCTAAACGTGAAACTTAAACATGTCCATATCATTTCTTTATAGTTGGGGGGGGGGTATTTTGTAATGCAATGACATACAATTGAATTATCTGAGAAACGTGTTTTTAATGCTTGAGGTTTGTAATCAGCATTTTCATAAATATCTCATTAAATGATTAAAACTGCAGAACCCCTTTACTGTGGAAGCGTCATGTGCTGAACTGCGGCTCCTCAGTGTAACTCACAGCTGATTAAAAGTCACAGGTTTCTGTATTTTAAATTTTTTTCCTTTCACGGTGCCGACTGCCAGACCTAACTGGAGGCATCTGTTTCCAGAATGACAGATTTGGAGAAGTCTGGATCAGAGAATAGAACAACCAGAGACTCTTTTGGTTAAGAGATGTATAAAACAGGTCTCTGCTTCCAATTTCCTTTTACTACAACACAATGTCCTCAGCGGTGAATGAAACATTTGTATGTAGACAGATGACAAATTCGAAAAAGTCCATTCTAGACAGAGAAACAATAAAAATCTCCTTCTGGACTGAAGATGTGGAAATGCCTGGATTACCTCTACTTTACTTCCTTGGCATTGATGCAGTCATGTACTGGTTACAGCACTGATTTGTTACATGGAGTTGTGTATATATATATATATATATATATATATATATATATATATATATATATATATATATATATATATATATATATATATATATAATGTAGATATGAAGACATGTGGACTGTTTCTTCATTTGACAACTTAATCAAAGGAAAAGTAGTTTTTATCCTGAATCCCATTTTCCCATCTGTTTGGATGTGAATCTTGACTGGGTCTTGGGAGAAAAGAATTTATCTGATCAAAGTCTTCAGAACGTGTTTAAAATGCAGGTGGGAATAGGATTTTGGTCTTTTTAAGCTAAACTTTACTGCTCCCTACACCCATGAATATCTCCAAAGCAGACACTAGTGGTTCCTTAGTTCCTATCATAGCATTATCACCATGCATGATGTGAAGAACGTTTAACCTGTATCCAGAGCAAAGATGGGAAAGTGCTGGGAAAAATAAAGTGTTCATTGAGTTTAAATGACTTGTTAATGATTCACTTTTATTTTGCATTTGTCCAGCCAAGGTTTTGTGGTGTGTGTTTTGGATGAGTGTGCATCTGGGTTGAGTATGGTTTGGGATGAGTGTGTGAATGGGTTTAGTGTGTGTTTGGGTTTAGTGTGCATTTGGGTTGAGTGTGTTTGTTTTGGTCGAGTGTGCGTTTGGGTTGAGTGTGCATTTAGATTGAGTGTGTGTTTGGGTTGAGTGTGCATTTGGGATGAGTGTGTTTTTGGGTTGAGTGTGTGTTTGGGTTGACTGTGCGTTTGGGATGATTGTGTGTTTGGGTTGAGTGTGTGAACGGGTTGAGTGTGTGAACGGGTTGAGTGTGCATTTGGGATGAGTTTGTTTGTTTTGGTTGAGTGTGCGTTTGGGTTGAGTGTGTGTTTGGGTTGAGTGGGTTTGTTTTGGTTGAGTGTGCGTTTCGGTTGATTGTGCGTTTAGAATGAGTGTGTGTTTGGGTTGAGTGTGTGAATGGGC
>JAFMOD010000001.1:311918-407575 GCA_019802435.1 Corydoras maculifer | reverse complement strand
TGTGTGAATGGGTGGAGTGTGCGTTTGGGTTGAATGTGTGTTTGAATGCAGGTAAATTTCAGCAGTAGTGGTGTCATGGCGTGAGTTCTTTAGCACTTCCAATATTATTAGTCTTCAATCCCGCTTGGGATATAAATCCACAAACTTGTCGAGTTGGACGGTTTCACTGTTCTTCTGCATCTGCTGATATTTTTTCTCTATAAGACGTGTTTTATGGACATGTCAGAGGCCTTGGGAGCTAGAGTTAGATCACTGGGAGGGAATTAATCTTTTAAATAAACTGGATCCAAAAACCAAAACTTATTCACTGATGTTTTTTACAGAGTTTGAAGTGTTTCTTCGATTTGTGTGAATGATATGATATAATAGTTTAAGGTTTTAAACAAAATGTGTTTTAATGCATTATTTATATAATACAGTCATAATGTCTCCATTTTCAGAAAATAAATCTGCGTCAATTTTATTTATTTTTAATAATTATCTGATTTCCAAAAGATTAATAATTAATTTAGTATCGTACATAAAAATTCACACCACCCTGGTGGTTGATCCTAGAGCATGTTTTATGTCTGCCACACTGTCCACATCAATCTTCCTTTATAACAATTTTTTCCAATTTTATCAGCAAACTGGTGCCAAGCATGAATCAAGAAAATCACTTCAAGGAAGTCGCCAACTGGTGGTATTTTTTTAGGTGACAGACGATGGCGTGGATTCGTCGCTCCATTTTCCGAGTATTTCTCTCTGTGTTTTTTTGTTTCTGAGGAGGGCAGGAAACTGGAAAGCTGCAGCCTGCAGACAGCATGGGGTGATGAGAAAGGGAAGAAGTGACAGGCCAGGACTGCTCTGATAGCTTCCATATGCTTGTACGGTTTTCAGATTAAACAAATGTTTGTTCTCGCTGAAACACCAGTTGAGCAGCAGTGGCGGCAGCAGCACGGACCCGGGGAGGAATAAAAGGCAAACACACATCCAGTCTGTCACTGTGCACCTGTGTGTGGGGATTAATAACGACCGGCCAGTGTTCTGTTTCTCTGCCATATCCTTTCAGGAGAGATGGCTTTTTTTTTCTCCTTTCCTTTTCACCATCCGCCCATCTACTCCACCTGTGCTCGTCAGCCCCCTTTCCTCTCTACCATCTGTTTTCCCCTTCTCGCCATCTCTTTCTAATTGCTTTCACCAGTCTCTGACCCACGTGTGCTTGCCCTTCATTCGATCTTCTTTTTTAATCCGTATTTTAGCAGCTGTGACATTGGCCTGTGTGGAATTTGTCATGTTCTCCCTAATTCTGTGTAAATTCCCTACTTCTGTGTAAATTCTGTTGATTCTCTCACAATCCTTAAACATGTTAGGAAGTATTTATGTGTGTATATAAACTGGTGTGATCCCACCCTGGGTTTATAATGCCTGTGGTAGTCACCAGGACTTTCAGCAGAATTAAAGAATACATTTCCATTCATTTGTAAGTTCAGACACTGAGGTTAGATAAAAGAACCATTTTGGTTCATACTAAAGGTTTTGGATAGGGTTGACATCAGGACTTGGGTGTGGTCAGGTGTTTATGGACCTTGGTTTGTGCCATGTTCTAGATTTTTTTTTTTTTACATTAATGGCAATGTTACTAAATTGAGAGGTTTGTTCTTAATACTATTGTGCATATACCAAGACTTGGTTTTCTGTGATGAAGTTAGGAACCAAATGTGTCAGTTGAATTTAATTCATCAACTCACACAGAACCATGCAGCATTAACGTGGCCATGATGGAAATTAAACAAACATATGAGTAAAACGTGTTCATGACACATTTTACAGTATTTTCCATTTTTGTCATGAGCATTGATTTAATTTATTGTCCATCTCTAATTATAAAGATGACAAACTGACTTTTTCTTGCTCAATAAACGTTTGGTTGTCTACACCTACATAATGAATATGTTGACCAGAAGAGAACGAACGGGTCAAACATTCATGTCTCTCCTGGTTGAGTTATATAGTGTTTCCTGGTGTCGATGACTTCCCTGGGAAAGGCCAGTAGGAAGGTGTGTATCCTGGCCTCAACTCCCACTCTGAGACCCATTGAGAAGCTGCATCCCCACACAACTGCTGCCATTATAGCAGCCTCATTACTACCATCGTTAGAGCTCCTGACTATAGCAGACATGCTTATTGGACTTCATCCATGGGATCTGTCGTCTGCTTTGGCCGGTACAGTTAAAATAAACCTGGAGGAAGAGGGTGGAGGTCCAAATTTAAGATTTAATTTTGTTTAGGTTTATTGCTTTTATGATTCCACGCTGTGCATATAATATGTAACCCAAAAAAATATTGTTTAATTCGGTCCCTCTGCCAGTGATGTATAAAATCAAAGACCATGCCATATATTTTGAATGCTGTTTGCTTCTAACACCGTTGCAGAGGAGTGGGATCTGTTCACAGTCATTGTTTCAATATCAGCAGCCAATAGGTTTATTGTAATTGTTCAATTAAAAACTCTCTAAATGAAAATAATATGCAGATGATGTTAGAGGAACCACTGTTTTAGGCAGTTGTAAAAGTTGGAAGATGATCAGGAGATTCCATCATATTAGACCCAGGAGTGAGGAAGCTATTTAGCTCCAGACTTTATAATCTCAAAGACTGCTCATTAGGGAATTCGGGTCTGAATTAGAAGGTTAAAGGTTTATTACTCACTTTAAACACAGCAACCTGATGAAAGCTTTGGCCTCCTTACAAGTTTATTTTAAAGCCTACAGAAAATTTCTTTCTCCTACAAAACTTCTTACACTAACTTTTCACACAAAGCAGTTCTTTAAACAAAAGAGCAACAACGTGAATGAGATATTCCCAAAATGACAAAGCAACATGTTACTGTTGTAGCTGCTGGAGGTGGAGCTTATTTCAACTATTTATATAATCCACATGATGTATATTATTCACATCACACATGGTTCCCATCAGTTGAGAAGGTACTTACAAACGAAAGGTCCTTCAAAACAAAGAAGTTGTATGTTCCTATTTCTTGAATTACAAGTTTTATTTCCAACTGTTCTAAGAACTAAGGAAAGGTTTTTATGCATTTCTGAGTGCAGAATGTATTTATATATTGCCATTCTTGCAGCGGTGTAGCCACTGTGCTACTGTGTCTCCCAGGTGGTCTGTCCAGGGAAGGGGAAAAGAAAGAAGCACCGACAGGAAGGACTGTGTAACTACTTTGAGCTGCTTAGCGTTTTTCCACCAAACGTCCCAGGTCACCATAGTGATGGGGACGGCTGATGTTCTCCCGCCTGTCCAGGTTTAAAAATATCCTTTAGTGCAGAAGGAAGCATTCCTGCGACAGTCCAAGGTGCTTGGATGCATCTGTGTGAAAGACGCTCGGGCAGTATAATCTTTGTTCATTTGGTTTTCTCATCGTGCCGAAGAATCCTCTGTGATTTATCGAACAGTGATGCCGCAGCCAAAAACGGAAGCAGGGTTGTTGATCCCTTGCTCTCTGTGAAACTTTTAGGTTTCTTTTGGACGTCGTTTAGTGGCTACTGTCTGGCTGATCAGATCAATCGGCCCTGAACTTGAAGTTTTTACATAGCGTTACTTTAACTAATATATATTTTTACAGTCGTAATATTTAGCTTATTTTTTATCATCTAGAACTAAAAACAAAGTAGATTTATTGCAACTTTGGCCACAACAAATCAGATGGTGGTGGTGCTGCTCAGTTTGACTTGTTGCAGCTGATAACATGAGAACATTTGTACGTGTGTTTTGTGGAGCTCTGCAGTAGCACGCGATACACTTACATCATTACAACCATAAAGGTGGTAATAAACCTTTATCACTGGGGACCTCAGCTTTGTTGATCCAAGTCAACTTTCATTCTAAACTTAACGAAAAAGCTAAACTTAAAAATGCCTGTGTATCAAACTGTCAAGCATCTAATGACAAAACCACGCTGACAGAACTATAGATGTATTATTCACACAGTTTTTTGTAACAGCAGCCACTTTACTTACTAAAGAATTGGCTCCCTGCACGTCTGCTGTAAATCAGTAAAAAGGGTCTTCAATCAGCAGAACATAAATTTAAGGGATTTGGAGACCTCGCTGGTATAAATATTATTTTAAGCTCCTTGCTAAAGACCATCTTCAAACGTAGGGTTTTATGATGTGGCTTAATCTCATGGTGGTTGAGGCAGGTCATTACACACTGATGGAGCTCAACAAACATTTCAATCACATGTAAACACACAGTGTTTCAGTGACTGTTTATAATTTATTCTAATCACAAATTTATCAATATGTGTTCTTGAATTGATCCGGTTCTTCCATTTTCATCGATTGTTTTTTATTTTATTTTTGACCCTATCCCAGCTGCAATGCAACAGCGCTGCCGACCGCACCACAATGCTGAACTCAATATTTAACAAATACGATGTTACGATCTGTAAAATGATTTTATTGCTAATCACTTGAATTTGGACTTACTCTTAGGGTGAATAAGATTTTCAGGACTAGAAAAGTGAAGATAAAAAGCACTATGAGTATATACAAAATTGTGGGATGGAGCACCTGTGAGGAATAGTCACTTGGGACTGTCACTCCACAGATGTTTAAAAAGTGCTAATCTGATCATTTTGCCAGGCCCCCATTCCCTCACTTCCTTCACCTCCTTATTTTCCCTCCCCACTTTCCCGTGGCTCCTCTGGAAGGAAAAAAATATGCTCTAATATTCCTCATGAGCATCATGTACTGAACTGGGTGATCATCTGCACTGTTATCTTGCGGTGGACATGTGTAAATGCAATACCAACCTTTTTAGACAGAAACCATAGGTCTGAAAAGTGCCTGAAAGGAAACATTGGCTGGAGTAAACGAGGTGGATGATAGCCTGCTCCTTTTGTAAATGTCAATCTAGAGTTACGGGAAACAAAGTCTCGTGCTTGTAAAAATATTACTATAATATATAGCCTCATAGTTTGAGGTTGCACTGTTATTATTTGGATAAAACAGCATTTTCCTGCAGTAAAATGGAGGATATTAACTCCAAACCACATTCTGACACTAGACCTTATAGGAAAGTTTTAATATCCGTTCATTACCATCTCCCGTCTTCCGACTCTCCAGTGTCTTTTACAACAGAGGGATGGGAAGTGTGTGTAATACAGTCGCCACATTGATATATGATGGCATCTGGACTGTATGCATGAAGGAGTGTGTGTTTCCGACCTTACTATAATGAAGGTTTCCGAAAAATACATCACTTCTGCTTGGAAACATGGAGTTTGCATAAGACCACCCGCTGCATGACATTAATATATATGATTTCATTAACTTTAACTTTTGACCTGCAAAGTCTCTGTCAGGTTTCTGGACGAATATAATGGAAAAAATTGTCATTGGTGGCTTCAGGCTTAATGAGAAGAACTCCTGTTCTAAACTTTTTTAGAGCTGGGCTTTTGTTTACGGAGTATTTACCCTGGGCCTCGGTATTATCGATCCCCGGTTCCCCGGTTCCCATAGCACATCAAATGTGAAAGGCATAAAATAAATTCTGTGATGATTCCATCTTGGCAGAGCCACCCTAACCCCCCTCCCTCCTCTTCGCCATTCCTGAATGTCTTTCAAAACATCTGGAGAAGGAGCGACGTTGGAGGAGTAAACGGCCGAACAGCTGTTGCCCCTCTCCTTATCTCTCCTTTTTGTTGCTCTCTGTCTCGCCTCTTTCCTCTGTTGCTTGTTGGAACCATTGGCTCCGTGAGCGCTGACAGGTGAGCGCCGTGCACAGTGTCTGAACGATCTGATTGCGAGTCTCAACAAGGCTTTGTAATTAGTCTGAATCTTCCCAGAGATTGTCTGTGACACGGGGCATCTGGGGCCGATTAGAAATTCAAACGTTCAGAATCAGCTCAGGAATCAACACATCATGGAGCTCAGACCGGCCGTTAACACAGAGTTTGAGAGTTCTGCACCTGGCAATAAAAAGGCCCAAATAGTGTTGTCTCTGCTCGGTGAGCGGTGGAAGTGAAGCCTGAGCTGAAAATGAAAGAGCAGAGAATGAATGTGGTTTTCAGCGATGTGCGGATGGTACCGCATCACCATACACCTGTGAAAACATCATTTTTCATTTTAAGGAAAAGACTGAGGAGGAGTGAAGAACCGGCTTCATGTGTGATTGCACTTCATATGTCTTAGTCAAAAAGGTTCTTCTTGGTTCAGCCCCTTTTACATCGAACTAAAAACTGAGCTGCTCAGGGAAACTCACCAAACACACTGCAAAACTTGCCAGAGAGAAATCAACCTCTCACTTTAATATGAGGTGTAAAAAATGATATACAGTATGAACAATGTGCAGAACATTAAATATAGACGTGTTTTTTCTGACTGACTCCAATTCTACAATGTATGGTTTGACACACACACACACACACACACACACACACACACACACACACACACACAGAGAGCTCTTGTGTATGAATAGTAAACTTACTAGATGTGTTGAGTCTCAGTCCTTCTCTTCATAACACGGGTCTTGACTGCAGTTCCCTGTGTTTAACTGTTTAATGATAGAAACAGAACTCAGTGGAGCTTAGCATTTCACTCGATACCTTAGTGAATGGAAGGTGACGTCTGAAGGCTGTTGTTAATGAGTCTAAATGAGAGGAAGTAGTTCCCGTTTCCTCTAACGAGAATTTCATGAAGTCTGGGTCCTGTTGATGCCAATAGAACCAACATTCCAGTACATGGTTCCACTGGAGAGCATTGTAGAACAACATAAGCACTGAAATAAAAAGGCCCAGCTGGTAAATCTTTTAACTAAAATATTATTATTAATGGAGTACTAAAGTTATTCCTATAAAATGGGTAGGTCCTGTCCTTAAATCTGATTGGCTGGTCCGTTTGTCTTAGCCGTAACATTATTGACAATAACGCACACGTCTGACCACTTCACATTCATATCAATGTTTGATATACAATACATTACTTTTCCAATGTTTTTATAAACTGCATCTGTAATTTTGTCCACTAAATGGCAGTATTTGATTGTTGAAGAAACCAAAAACTTGTACTCGGTGATCAGCATTCACTGGACATTTTAAATAAACACATTTATGACTCAAACCTTCTGTGTTTATATGTGTTGTTTTTAACTGTTTAACAAAAGCAATAAGGCACTCCAGGTTGTACATGATAGATAAAACTAAATGACTCCATGTTCATCTTTCTGCACCTACAGTGGAACTCTAGGTCATGCTGGGGGGTTTATGGTGTTGGAATGATGTACATTATACTGGGTCAAGGCCAACGCGACCCGGCTCAACAGCTTACATACCATAAGAGATAAAGCAACTCTATTGCCCATCATTCTCTGATGATGACCTACAGAGCATCTCTCTCTCTCTGTCTCTCTCTCTCTCACACACACACACACGGAAAGGAAGACAAGGGGTCAAAGGTGACATCTCTGTTAGTACATTACCGGCATACTTTGGAAATTTGTGTGTGGCAGATGTTCTATGGTGCATCTCAAAAAATTGACAAATTTCACTGTTCTTCACACATAAATATTAAAATAATTATATTTAATAGTTAAATACAACTTCATAATAATAACAATTACAATCTAAAAATATACCCACCTACCATATTGATAGACTTTGTTTTACAGTTACATCTGTTTCTCTCCATACTCTGTTAGTCCCTTTTACTCTGTTGTACTCTCATCAGGACCCCAACAGAGCAGGTATTATTAAAGTGGTGAATGAATCTCAGGGGCGGCACGGTGGCTTAGTGGTTAGCACGTTCGCCTCTCAGCGCTAGGGATTCCTGGTTCGAATCCCCATCTGGGTGGAGTTTCCATGTTCTCCCCGTGTCTGCGTGGGTTTCCTCCGGGTTCTCCGGTTTCCTCCCACAGTCCAAAAACATGGATCAAGTTAATTGAATTCTCAAAATTGCCCCCTATAGAGTGTGTCTGTGTGAGTGAGTGTGTGCCCAGCGATGGAATGGCGCCCTGTCCTGGGTGTATCTGCCCAGCGCCCCAGACGTTCTCCCCTGGATGGGCATGGGGAACCACCCCGCGACCCTAATAGAGGATAAGCGGGAGATAATGAATGAATGAATGAATCTCAGTACTGCAGTGATACTGACATCATGCTGGTGTGTTGTGCTGGTACCAGAGGATCAGACACAGCAGTGCTGCTGGAGTTTAGCCCTGTATCCACTCACTGTACAAATCCACCTTATTGCTCCACCTTGTAGATGTGGTGGTCCTGACCAGATCAGATCAGATCATTATGATCAGAGTATTTAATCATAATACATCTACATCAACATTTCATTTACAGTTTGTAAATTTTAAAGCATAAAGAAAAGATTGACAGTTTTTCATGTGATTCATTTTTGGTTTATTAGTATGAATTTCACATTTTCAGACAGTGAAAACTGTATAGACATCAAATGCTGGTTTTAAAAGCATCACAGTGGTAAAGCTGGGGGTTTGACTCACGGCCTGAATGACATGTTGTGTGAAGTGTTCTTTATTAATAAATTACCTTTAAAACAAAACAACTGTTTGATGAGTGCTAATACACAATGTCCTCGTGGAGAATTTACGCTCCTTTGAAGGAGGTGTGATGCTGTCTCCTTCGTCTACATGTTGCCACAACGCTGTTTGGCTTACACAGAAACACAGTCACTGACTTTTACAAAGCAATAAACACAAGCAGGTTGGCGTGACCTTCAGTGTAGCTTCATGAGTTGCATATTTGCAATATTGGTCAAGATTAAATACATTATACTTGTTTTCTATTTAAATAGGATGTACATATATACGCACTCTCTTAAATTAGATTTAATTTAAGACCATATATGTGAAGTCTTCGTAAGGTATGTTAATATAACACTTCACCATAAATAACGGCACTTACACACAAAAATAAATCATAAAAATAATGTGAGGTTTTAAAAAGATTGCTTTCAGTTTGCTTTTTTGCACCTGTATATTCTTTTAAATTATATTTGTTTTGGAAGGAACTCAGTATGTAGCTTTTTTTAGATGTACAAGTGTTTTATGTTCACAGAAAAGGAAATAGAAGGGAAAGTTGAGTAGGTGAGAAAGCAGCACATCATGGCTGTTCACTCAGACATACGAATACTGAACATTGGTGCACACTGAAGCTGGGAACCAGAGAACCCCTCCCTCCCCAAGCTATCGGCAGCCGCAGCCCTCCACCACCATATCCTGGTAGTTTTTCAGCACTACATTTTCATCTTGATCCAAATAGAGCAGTGCAATAGGACTGAGGGCTGTGGGCACGCAGCAGGCCCGTGGCACAACACCATTAACTGAATTCAGCAGTGTCTGCACCATGGCGTGGCTGGACGAGTTCATGTGGTCAGCAAGAGGAAAGCGGCAGTCGCCCAAGCAGAAGTACGCATCGTAACCAGTTGGTGCTACAATCCACTTGTTCCAGCCGACATCCTTGAAGTCCACGTACAGTGGGTGACGGCGGCATCGAGTCCGAGAGAGACGCTTAAGCTTGGCCGCTCGTCCCCCGCCATTCCGCTTAACACGTTTGTCTGTCCATACATCGCGCCAACCTTTCTTAGAGCCCTGACCTTGGATCTTTCTGGTTCTGCCTCCTCCCCATCCACCCCTGGGGGTCTTCTTACCAAGGGGTATGAGAGGCTTGTTGTGCCCATCGTGGCTGTAAGTGACCAGTAGAGGCCTCTGTCGTCTCCAGCTGCGTTCATCTTGACCTGCAGACCTGCGTAACCTCAGCTGACCTGTTGCGTCCACATCCTCAGAAGAGTCGGTTGCGACCTCCAAGATGAAGGACACGTTCCCCGAAAAATTGGAAAGCTGCTGAAACAAGTCTGGCTTCAGCGGAAAGGTCTCCCAGGATTTGCCACTATCGCGGTCAATGGTTAACTGTTTAGAATGAAGGAGTTTGGGCTCTGAGTCGCCAAAATGATAAAGAGTGATGATGTGAGATTTTGAAGCAGGGCCCGTTTCTCCACGCCAAAAACGTAGCTCTGCTGAGACCACACTCTCAAAGGCAGGAATGCTAGACAGGTTAAAAGCAAGATGCATTCTGTCAGTCCTGTCTCCAGGTCTGCGCAGGTTTGAAGACTCTAGAAAGGAGACATCAAAAGGAAACAAACGGGACAGAAAAGGGTTAAAGGTCATAATGTAGGAAACTTTTATTTTTTAAAGAGCTGCCTTTCTGGTTACACCTGGCAAAATACCTAAACGCAGAGAAAAACACACAAAAACAGTCCTTATTTGAACTGCTCTCACCTGCATGATGGAAGGTACGGACAGTGTTGGCTCCTTGTATATGATCAGCAGGGTAACTGAAGTCTGGGTCTTCGATGAGGTGGTACTGCTGGGTGTGGAAGCGATAGAGATCCAGGAGATACTGTGGTACAAGCGCCCCCGGACGGGGACTGGGATGGGACTGAAGACCCAGACGACTTAGCAAAAGGTTCTGGATGGTCTGGGCCAAACTCAGCTGCAGAGTGGCTGCTGGGTTGCCATCAGGCAGACTGGAATCCTGATGACCTGACAAGGCTTCAGAAAGCAGCAGCGTGGTCAGAACCAGAAGACTAGTAGGAAACATTGTGGACCTGAAACAGAGAACAGAGGAGCTTTGTACTTCGATGTGATGTAACCTCGGTCTGTTCTCGTTCACTGTCAGGAGAACTCTTACGTACTTCTATGATATTTAATAAATCTCTCGTTAGTTATGTGTTAATCCTTAGCAAATCTAACATGTAAAGTTGCTGCTCTGCATGTTTATTGCTGTCCATGTTAAGGGATAAGGCATCAGGAAAAGCTGTAGTTCCGTGAGCAGTCGAGGCCATGCCGTATGATTTAGCTTTTCACATGTCCTGCTGGATCAATTTATCAAACCTGCGGCTCTCGTGACGACGTACGTGACAAATGTGACGAGACTGTGGCGTCAATCATCGGTATAAGGAGTTGTTCTCTGCTTTCTAGTACAAATGTTTCAATTTATTTTTACATTTAAAGCTGGGCTACATGAAGAGTCTGTTCCTCATAAATTTACTACACTGTACATGGCTGGTTTGGTCATTTAGGCAGTTTCTTTAACTTTTCCCTGGCTTTTGTGTGATGGGAAGATTTACTGCATGTATGTTTTTCTTCGGCAGTATAACTTCAGCTACTTATATGTTTAAACATCTGGAAACCGACAAGGTTGTGTTGTTACTGGTATCTTAGTGACATTATTTTCTATGTTCAGCTTAAAAAGGGAATCTGAGATATAAAGCAATCTGTCTCCAACAACAGATTACATCAGAGGTGCAAAAGGACTTAGATAAACCTGACTACGTTGTAAACAATGCCTCCTAACAGGGTTTGGTGCTTATCTAATCTAAACCATCAATACAAACACAGCAAACAGTGATAATAAGAGCTCAATGTTAAATAGCAGAAGATTAGGGTTGCAAGGTCATCACAGGAGGGTCTAACAGATAATCTAAGGAGTTCATCTTAATATCACACAGAACAGGAACAAGTGGGTTCCACAAAGATGTACAGCATAGTAGTGTTTCACTAAAGTCATTCATTAGATATATAAAAAAAAAGGATCAGGATTCTCAAGAAAAAGAAAGCGAATAAACTCCTGTGGATGTCGTTCAGGTATTTACTGAGGTGCTTTCTCTCTTTTTAAAGAGAGAGAGAGAGACAGGAAGGAACAGCAGACCACGGGTCAAAGAGTGGACACACAGAGAAACACATTCCCACTCACATTCTAAGTCAGTGACTCCAGTCAATGAATCAGTGGAAAAAGAAAACAGTGGATAAGAGCAGAACACATGGTGGTGATCTGTCGAAGGAACCGCGGCAAAAAAAACCACTCGAAGCTGTAGGAATCTATTACAAGGTTCATTTCAGCTTTAAAATACTGTTTATTATCAGAATATTGTCCTGCTATGGGTTATGGTGGAGCTATCCATTGCAAAAGGTGTGGAAATACATTAAGCAAAACACACTCATGTTCACACCTAAGGACACAAACACCCACCAGCATGATTTTGAAAATGAGGGGGGGGACTAGACCCAGGACCTTTCTGCTGTGAGGTTGAGAGCACTAACCCCTGATGCATGCTTGATAAATTTGGCTCCACACATCAAGTGCTGAAGTGGGTCAATTCAATTTGTTCGAACTGCTGTGGTTTTAGGAACCAGAGCTAAATGAAAGAAAAGGGATGTAGATGGTTCTCAGAAGATGATTCAGTAAAGCTTCCAGTAACTCAGGAGAAGATGATCCACCACACCGTTAGCATCATGCTGAACTGACCTCTGCGCTGCATTGTCATCCACAGGCAGCAGGTCAGAGATACAACCTGACTGAGTAGCAAGCCAAATTTAATTTGGCAGATAAGCTTGTTTTCACGCCGGTTACCCCCCCCCCAACCCCTTCATGATAATGTGGTTGTGTTATGCATGACTCCGAGCTCCTTACACAGCCTGAACTGATTCTCCTCATGAAAATGGTTTTTTTCTCCCTCTGAGATAAGTAAAGACAGGAAGCAGAAAGAAGCATTTGTTAGATTTCACACTGACCCGAAAAACAGAGGGATGACCCCAACGGACAGAGGGAAGCGTGGCTCGTGCCGGCTGACGGTCTTGAGGATGTAGGAATAGGAGTGGTGATTATTAAAGGGGTGTTTGTTTTTCTCCTAAACCCTCTCTTACTCTCTCTTCGTTTGTTTCCCTTCCTCACACTCTTTCAGCTTATCTCTCTCCTTCCTGTTGGACATTTTTCTCTGACTGTAATGAATATATCATTGTTCATTAACACACGTGTGCGTATATACGTACACACACACATATTCACATACACACTCACAAACACACACACACACACACACACACACACACACGCATGCATACACACACAAACAAACAGAGACACAGACATATACACAGGGTTACAGGGACTCTATGTGAAAGTGATTTACACTGTGGTCTCGTAGTTTTATCCACTTGTCTGTTTTCCACTTTCCTGGTTTCCTTCTATTCTTTTCCCCTAAAATACTTATCATCGTTTTCATTCCCCACCTTCTTAAACACACACACACACACACACACACACACACACACACACACACACACACACACACACACAGTACTGTTGTAAAAGGTTGGGCAGTTTGACAATAACACTAATATTTGTATTTTAGGATGCTGTAATCTTTTCTGATATGTTTTGCAGCAAAAAATAAACCTAAACACACGAATGACATCCTAAACCAGTAACAGCAGCAAAACAAAGAACAAGGAGTCTTGCAACAGATGGTCCGAAATCCACTGTCACCAATATGGAGTCTGTATAAGATCAGCATGTAGACACTAAAGCATATACAAAACTTTAAATCTTAAAAAAATAATAATAATAAAAATTTGTGTTAAGATCATTAAAATGTAAAATCTACTAAAATAAAAAATACAATAGCAAATGGCTAAATGTAGGTGAAGGATCCTAGTTTGGTTCTTGTTTCTTATTATTTATGACATAAGTTTGAAGTCAGGCCTTCCCAAAAGCATCCATCCATCCATTCATTATCTTCTGCTCTATTAGGGTCGTGGTGGGGTTCCCCATGCCCAACCAGGGGAGAACGTCCCGGGCACTACTGATACACCCAGGACAGGGCGCCAATCTATCGCTGGGCACACACTCACTCACACATACACACTCTATATGGGGCAATTTTGAAAACTTAATTGACTTGATCCATGTTTTTGGACTGTGGGAAGAAGCCGGAGAACCCGGAGGAAACCCACGCGGACACAGGGAGAACATGGAAACTCCACCCAGATGGGGATTCGAACCGGGAATCCCTAGCGCTGAGAGGCGAACGTTCTAACCACTAAGACACCGTGGCACCCTGGAAGCATACAATTATCCATAATTCAAACAGACACAGATTTGTAAATTTTAGGATGTAAATTACAGACTGGGATAAAAATAAAGGTTTTTGGAGGTTAATTTCTAGCAGCCTGGTAAATGTGTGTGTGTGTGTGTGTGTGTGTGTGTGTGTGTTAAAATACTTAAGAAGAATCCAGTGAGAGCATCAGATGCAAAGTGCCGACATGTTAACAATGTGCTGAGACGCAGTAAAATCTTCTCATGCTGTTTAATCTACTCAGTCCATTTGGTGTCTCTGCAGATGGGATGCAGGGGTACTCACATCCAGATATGGTGGAAATTCTTCAGAGTCCATGGTTTGTCCTTGAGCTCCAGAGTTATGAACCTTTTGTGCACATCTGAGAACCTGCTTGCTGTCAGGGAGAGCGTCTGTGATCTTCAGGTGACATAACACTCAATTCCATGGTGCTCGGCCTCAGAGGAGTGGAAACTGGGCATGAAGGGATAGAGCGATGCCCAAGTGTGATGCTTCACCTGCTGATCCTGGTGCCAGCTTCTGGATTAGAGCTCACTTAAAATTGATCCATTATCCAGCCTCTTACTTTTAGACCACCAGGGTGGACCACCGCCAGCGTCGGCTTACAGCTGGAGGAATCCCGACTAAAGGAGACGGCTGATAGAGAGAGAAAGAGAAAGAGAGTCAGGAAGGTGCTTTGAAGTTTCACCGGCAAATTTCCTTTTCTGGTTTTGTAGCAGCCTCTCTCTCTCTTCCTCTCAATCGTTTGCTCCTTCTCTTTTATCCCTCCTCCCCTTTTTCCTTCTTTCTCTCTCTCTCACTCTCTCTCCACCTGGTAAAGTCAGTTAAACTGTAATTGACTTTCCTGTTCATTCTGATCCTCCCTGATTGTGATGTCACTATCTGAGGTCCCCTCCTTCACCCTTGAACACTAAATAGACATACACACATATACACACACACACACACACACACACACACACACACACATGTGCTTCTGTCTCAATGTCAGCTTACACACAGGAGGGAACTGGACTCTCACCTTATCCAGCTGATTGTTTTGTTTAGACAGACTAAAGACAGAGTAATCTGAAAACAAGATGACATTAATTCATCGTCTGCCGGTTGAACGCGGAGTCCCAGAATGTTGTATTCCACTGGGTGGGTGTGTGATGACATCAACAGATTAATGGATAAAGAGTAAAGACGAGGAGACACCGAAAAGAAAAGTAGAGACAGAGAGAAGAAAGAAAGGGAGGGAAGTGAGAAGCAAGGTGCCGTTGTCCTTCACGTAGAGTGATCTGAATTAGTATGCGCCTGACAAGGCAATGAGAAAACGTCTCTACAGCCTCAACAGCAAAGTCTAACTGATTGGATTGCATCACCCCCCCCCCCCCCCCCCCCCCCCCCCCCCCCCCCCCCCCCCCCCCCCCCCCCCCCCCCCCCCCCCCCCCCCCCCCCCCCCCCCCCCCCCCCCCCCCCCCCCCCCCCCCCCCCCCCCACTACTGCCCTCCTCTTGCTTTGGTTTTTACATGGGTTTAATATGAAAGACCAACGATGGACTTCACAGTTTGATAGAAATTCCAAAGTACATTTCTTAACAGATAAGATTCTTCTCTCCTTAAGTCAGTATGGGGGGGCGAGTGACGGTGCAATGCAAGAGTATAAAAGGGATGTAAAACAGAGAGCAATGGAAGAATGAGAATGAGCAGGAGAAACACAGAGAGTATGAGATATGAGAGAGAACGAACAAGAGCATGAGGAAAAGGAAAGGGCGGGCAAGGGCAAAAGAAAAAGTGTGAAAGATAGCAAGAGTAAAAAACAGGAAATTAAGTAAGGCAGAAGAGAGAGAGAAACTAAGAGAGAGAGATGAGAAGTTGAGGACAGTGAATGTTGTCAATTTGTCAATGTAAATTTACTGGGTTCCGAATAATTCTCACTGATGATTCCACTTCAAGCTTTGGAACATAATAGAACTCATGCTTTGATCACATGCACAGTAACAACCCCAAATCAAAACACATTCCAATGAGATCATTCCAAAAGGTTGAATACAGGATCTTAGGGTGAGCAAGCGTGTACTGTACGTTCATATACACACTGTATAAACATTCTAATCTTTTATGTGCCGTGTGCTCGCGTTGCGGCAGTTCGTGATCGATCTGTGCAGCTTATAAAGGGGTCACACAGTGATCAGGTGAAGCTGTGTCAGGTCCGTTAATTATCTCTTATTAAGGTCCTTTGCTGGTGACTCCACTTTGTTTCCCAGCAAAACTGCGCTATCGTCACGATGAGTTGTTTATCTGCGATGCAACTGCTCTTTATACTGATTTCAGTCAAATAAGATATTTTAATAGCCATAAAAAAATTAGTTATTTAATATTTGACAGGTGGATCATTACTGAGGGCCTAGTTGTAAAATGCAATGCCCACCATTGTCTTTTATAATAAGAAGAATAAAGAAAGAAAGATCAGAACAACTGCATGACTTTAAAAGCTCCAAAAGCTGACCTCCACACCAGTTCATCACTTAGAAATAATACATAAATAACTTTATGGCTTCTCTCATGCTCTCTGAATTTTTATTCATTTTCATTTCATAATAAACTTTTTTATACATTGTATCCATATATTGTTTTTATTCACATTATGGATGAATACAGATCTTAAGATAAGCAAGTAAACACAGCATCAGCTATAATTTAAACAGTCATTATATAAATCTAATCTGAGTCTCTATAAATCTGATGTTCAGAATGTGTTTACACAGCATTATATCATCAAAATGATATTGGTTTTTAATCAGTGTGATATAAACCAGCTCTGTGCATCTGCTATAATGGCAGTCCACATGACGGCAGGCCACACGAGTGATTTTATCTAAAATGCTTTATGGTGACATTAAAACCTTCTCACCTTTTCACTCTCCTCTGTTTGTCATCATCATCATCATCATCATCATCATCATCATCAGTTCACAAGCTTGAACTGCTCCAACAAACAGTATAGGTCCAATCCATCCTGGATTGTTGTAGTTAACAGTTTAGGCTAAGAAAATAAAAAAAAAGAATGGCACTGTGAGAAAGCACAGCAATGGAGCGGACGGTGCTGCGGCCTTGGGAATGAGGAGGAAGAGCAGGAATAACAGGAAACATGCTCTCCTCCTCTCATGTAAACGCATCTGGGTGACTGGCTACCCGAAATAAATAAATCAAGCGTACCAGCAAAGTCTGGAGCAAAGCTGCATTTTCCCCTTAAATGTTAAAAATGCAGAATCCAAACATGAACACCTGCAGTTCAGCCGCCAAACAAGCTGCAACACCATGACAACCAGCCACGCTGTATGTAAATAGTTTACATTACAACACGAGATGCAGAGAGGCGACCCAAAGAGGGAATGTAAAACCCAAAACAACAGTCAGACGATTTTTTTTGCTGTGACTAATTTGTGTATTTTAAAGGAAAATGGAAGAGACTTTTAAGATTTACAGGCCTCTCATCTGCTTCAGTTGATGCCATTTATCTATTTTACTGAATATTAAACACCATTACGGTGTAATGATAGTATTTGTTCATGTTGCACATTTAAAGAGCTGAGTATTTAAAGGTACTCTCATGCAGTAAGATAAATGCCGAGAGATTTAACGTCCCTTTGCAGACAGATGTGTGTGGAATGGCTGGGTCCAGTGTGTGTGTGATGCCTGCTGCTTATTATCTAGTCTCTGTGTTTACTGAGACTGGAACCATGAGATAGCACCAGGAAATATGCTGGATCAAAGGAGATGTGAGCTGAGACCCTGCCAGATCATCTCTACCCTTCATTACACTCCAAATTGTTTCTTCTTTATTTTAGCTCTCAGCTCTTCAGTTGCGAGCAGGAAAGCAGCAGCAGTGTCCGAGTCCCTCAGTCGAACCCACAACCTATAGAGCCTTATATCAGAATATGTAGAAACTGAGTGTATGCTTTTCCTTACTTCTCTGTCAGTTGAGAGTCTTGTTAAAGACTGTATGATTCCATAAGCGGGGTGTTGCGGTGGTTAGAACGTTCGCCTCTCATCGCTGGGGATTCAGGTTAAGTTAGAGTTAAAGCTATGTAGTTGTAATTTACAAAATTGCCACTAGATGCCACTAAATCCCTCGAACTGCCCCTAAAAGTTGTGCATGACAGCACTTACATTAATATTTATTTATAATATTATGATCAATTTCGCTTATATGTAAAGTATGTTATATATAATAATCTTATATTTCTAACACTTGGTCCAACATAGTGCCGCCAATACCATGATGCAAAGAGGGACAAACATAAAATAAGATGTACTAAATGTTCCTGTAGGTATAATATGAAGTTTTATGTATATAATGTGTGTATATGTATATAAATGTATTCATATACTGTATAGCTATACTTTAGCAATATGTTGCTGACTATTGTAATCTCTAAATTAACAATTATTATTCATAGACTCTCAAAGATGCCTCGTTGCTCTATACACTCACAACTTGTATTTAAAGAAGTGGATGACCTTATCAGTTCTCCTAATTTCCCTTTTGACTCCTGTCCTTTCGGCATTTCCCAAAGTGTCTGACTAAACAGGCGAGACTTTAACAAATATTAATCTTTCACAACTCTTACTCTTTTCTCATCTCCCACCTTGACAGCTGAGAGTAAACAATGTCAGGTGCTTTATTTGTGTCT
Source organism: Corydoras maculifer (assembly GCA_019802435.1). NCBI lineage: Eukaryota > Metazoa > Chordata > Actinopteri > Siluriformes > Callichthyidae > Corydoras > Corydoras maculifer. Next base: position 388,966 of record JAFMOD010000001.1, on the reverse strand, counting down.
GAGTGGAAACAGAAGCATCCATAACCCACAGTGAGCTGGAGAAGATGATTCACCCATGCTTTGTGCGCTGAAGGTGGATGAACCCAATTTGTGAGAGAAAGGAGGGGTGGGGCAGCTGATTCCATGTGATTCGTTTAGTAAATTGGCAGATGTCCTTGTCCTGACACAAGTAAATCAAGCTTTGTGCAAGGAGACACAAGAGAACAGACAGAGAATAAAAAATGGAGTTGGGGGCTAAAGAGACTGAAACTAAAGTGGAGAGGGGGGCATTATATTGTGCTGACAAATATTTTCTGGGTGATGTGGAAAAGTTACAGAGTGAATACTACAGTGGAGACAAAAGACACATAGCCCTAACCTGAAGTGACCTGTGAGCCCGTCAGTGTCTGACTCCATGTGAAAACACTTCACACGGTTTTAAACTAAAAGTGATTCAATTTTAATTAGTAAATGGAGCATAAGCTTTCTTAATAAACCCCCCCCCCCAAGATGTTTTACACCTAACAAAACTTTATAAACACCAGAAAGTCAATGTTTCTTCATTCCGTCTCCATCTTTCAGCAAATCAAAACAAGGTCAAGCAGTAAAAGACGTATGATTAAATCGTCTTCATGTGTTTTGTCCCAGAGGAGAACAGAGGGGGATCTTGACTTTGATGTAGATCTGATCAAGCATCTCATACTAATTATAGCATCTTCCTGTGTCCCGGTCTTCAGTCTAGACAGACCTTGCATCCCACCTAAACGTTACACCTATTTGGTCTAATCGTCATGGCAAATGTAAATTCTTTGAGACATTATGATAAAAAGTTGCGATTCTACTTTGGAAAGTTTGCAGGTGTCGCTGGCAACTGGACTCAGCTGTAAATCAACACTGAACTGGATGAGACGGAACCATTAGCTCATCGTTTGAGCAGAGATAGAATGCAGAATAAATATTGCTAACTGATTAAAGTGCATTAACACATTACTCAATTATGCAGCTCCATAACTGCTGAAGTGAAGCTACAATAGATCATGATGTAATACTGTAAATTATTAAAACCATAGTTCTGATTCTAAAACCTGATTGGCTGACTAACCTCCTCAGCTGTTACATCATGTCTGCCCAGTGACAAACTCAGCATCAGGTTAATGCGCCGTATGCTGTAAAAAAACAGTTCTGTTTACTGAACTAAATAATGAAAACAGTTCTAGAAAATGAACCAACACCGACCCACAACTGTTTCTTCATTTGTTTTTTCATTAAACACAAACTGAACATCTTTACACTGGTGAAGCAGATTGCAGGTCATTTTAAATGAAGCATTATTTTGCAAATAACCGATTCTAGTCTGCTGAGAAAAATGTCTGCTATTTCTGCTAATGTCTGCTTTTTTTTCTTGTGTTCTTGTTTTGAGGTTTTCGCATCGCTCATCATCATTATTCAGGTTTCTCAGTCAAATGTTGGGATAATGTCTTTACAATAACTGGAGTTCATCCAACATTTCCCAAAAGTCAGTGAATTAGTCCCAGAGGTGGAGGTGACTCACTCAGGTTCTGGTCTTCACAATAAAATAACAGCAAATATGGTCTGGAGATGGAGTCACCTTTTTTAAACCAAACAACATGCTGTAATCATCAAGCCACATGTCCCAGTCTCAAGTGTTTTATTAAAGTGTCTAATCTCAGGGATCAATGCTCCACACACACTGCATATATGATCACATAAATAATAAATAGCATGGCAAAAAATACTGGAATTAATTTCTGCTGCCGTTCTGAGAAAACACCGTACAGCAGAGCAGTGGTTTGGCAGGGACATCATCCTCTTGGATGCTGTTTCATTCTTAGATGATGGTGTGTAGATTCAATCAATTATTTTACCAAATACAAATAAAAGATTAGTGCTGTCTGTGAACTTAATACAGAGGTCATTACAATCTACCATCCAATCAACTCACCGGTTAAGATGGTGGACTTGCACCTCCCAACTCACCAGCTGACTGGTTTGTAGTTCTTCCAACTTACAAACAGTCCGTATACATGTAAAGAAAACGTATAAAACATGGACACTTGAAAGGTGATGTAGTGGATGTAGTTACTGATGGTATTTTGTAAAAGCTTCATATGAATGAGAACGAGTGCAGTCTGGGGGTAAGGAGGGGACTGCTGCAGTACTTGCTCTGCTGGCAGTTGGCTGTGATTAAATGACTGTGGTGATATATTTTTGTAAGTTAACACAGACATGTTTCTGCGCCTGACAGGAAGAAAGCGAGGACCACAAACAGGACGGACTGGAATGTGCTTCCTGTTGGCCAGTGTGCGGGTGGACGGGGCAGATTCCATGTACCATCGTCAACTTATACAAACACATACGAGAATGTTTTTCCCCTCTGCAGCCCAGCACACGAGCTTACAGCCGGATTGAAGCCTGCATTCTTTATTCTGTACTAATATTTAAACATAATGAATGCATACACGATGACAAAACAAATGAATCTTTAAAGATTAATATAATCCTTTCAGACTGATATTTCAGGAGAAGCTAAACAGGATTCATCTGTGAAGAGGAGTCAGTGTAATCGACCCTATAGCAGGTTCCCGGTTCCATTAGTCGAGCATCCAAAGCTTCTAACAAGCAACTATATAAGCAGCTGGGATTGGGCGCATGACTCAGAATAGAAAATTATCATTGTGTGTCCTTCTGGGTTCCTGATTAGATCATGGAATAAAAAGAGGCTTCTTCTGAATAACCCCAAACCTTTTAGGATGATTGAATACTCACTCTGTGCATCTCCATCATCAATATAGTCTTTAATAACAGAACATGACGAGAACGAGTCAGACCACCGTACCGGACCTGCTTCAACGTTGCCGTCATTAAGACTAATTTCATTTTGGCATTGACGTCACGCCCTGTACGGTCGCGGGATTCTGCGATGACATAACACACAAAAGCACAGGATGGACCATTTAAAATGAGCAGAATGTTAGTCTTAGGCAAACAGAGGAAACATAATTACAGCTTTGCAACAATAGAACTTTATCTGTTCTTGAATAGCATGGATAATATGGAATTATAAATAAGTGAACATTTTCTCATCAGCACTAGTGACGGTCACTCTGTCAAGTTCTTCTCCACAACCAGAAGACTGCTGCGGCTCAGACTTAGAATAATGGTGGGACCACGACTGCTGAAGGAACCATTTCAGCAACATTCCTTCTGATAGTAAACCTTTATAATGGTGCACCACTTTAACAGTCCCACAACACAACGCTGCCATCACTGCTTTACAGAATGTTTATTGCAGATCTCATGTTTTTGCTTAATCTGTTTTGATCCATTGGACAATATAATGACTTTCTACCCATTTTTAATCTGTGGTAAATCCATCCATTCTTATGCTTTACCCTCGACCCTGACTAGGGTCAGGGGGGGTTCCCCCCATGCCCATCCAGGGGAGAATTATTCAGGGGCTACTGATACAGATAGGACAGGGCTCCAATCTATCACTGGGCACACTCACTTATACGGACACACTCTATATGGGGTAATTTGGAGAATTCAATTAACCTTGACCCATGTTTTTGGACTGCGACAAGAAACCCACGCGGACACGGGGAGACATCAGGAAGCTCTAGTGCTGAGAGGTGAACGTGCTAAACACTAAGCCAGTGTGCATAATTACCAAAATGTTAATGACATATAATTTTAAAGTGAGTTTAAATATGAATCAAATAAAATTTTTTTGGTAAAAGCAGATTAAAACCTTGTTTTTTTTTGTTTTTAAAAATTAAATTTTAATGATGTTCATGTTCAGTTTGGTTTTTGAGAACCTCTGTTGTTACTGGAACTGAAACTGGAATTAAAGCAGCTCCTGCAGATGTCGTCTCCTCTCTGGTTTGAGGATGATTTCTGTGATTTTTTACACTTTAATATTAAAAACATTCTGAAAGGCAGAAGGGGAAAACACATTAACAGTTTAACAACAAAAAAAATTCCAGACACTTTAATCTGAGCTCCATAGTCTGGAATTTCCTTGTATTTGAAGTTTGATGATCAGATAACAGAAGCCTTCTGAAGAAGCAGCAGCGCCCTCTTCTGGACCTGCACTGCAAGTTGACTTTTTAAATAGCGTTATTAAAAAACACAATCACTCTTTTCGCACATTGCACATGTTTTATCACATATTAATAAGGTCACATCATCTACATTGACAGGTCAAATGAATATGAGATCATGTCCCGACACCGGAGAAGCGCCTCCTTCTGGACCCCAAGAGGGGTCTGCAGGTCAAACACCTGAAAGTTCAGGATGTCGATGTCCGAGGTGCCGAAGCTGGCCTGAACCTGCACCTTCTCGTACATCCTGAAGTCAACTCGTCTGTTCGCCATCTTTATAAGGCTCCTCAAAAAACGCTCCCGCAGCTCCGAGCGCATGCGCTGCTCCTCCACGAGGCTGACGTCCCCCGATGCGGTGCCCGGCGTCGCCGGTATTGTGGTCGGACACAGCGCGAGGTAACGGGGTGTGCTGGGGTCGAAGCCGCGGCTGTGGGGATCAGGTCCTTTGGGCTGGCGGAAAACCGTCACTGGGGTTTTCATGTTCGCATCTGACGTCATAAAAAAACTAAAATGACTGATCTGGAATCATTTCCTCCATCAGACGAAACAACCATGAAGGCGCGCGCGTGTGAGAGGACACTGCTGCACTGACCATTCATTATTCTATCTGTATTATTTGGTGGCTTAGTGGTTAGCATGTTCTCCTCTCAGCACTAGGGATTCTCGGTTCGAATCCCCATCTGGGTGGAGTTTCCATGTTCTCCCCGTGTCCACGTGGGTTTCCTCCGGGTTCTCCGGTGTCCTCCCACAGGCCAAAAACATGGATCAAGTCAATTGAATTCTCCAAATTGTCCCATATAGAGTGTGTTTGTGTGAGTGAGTGTGTTCCCAGCGATGGATTGGCGCCCTGTCCTGGGTCTATCTGCCCAGTGCCCGAGACGTTCTCCCCTGGAAGGGCATGGGAACCCCCCCCCCCCCGGGACCCTAATAAAGGATAAAGCGGGGGATAATGAATGAATGAATAAGTTTGTAAAACAGTGTAAGTTAAACTCTTGTATAGTTGAAATTATGAAATACAGTTGGATATAGTTTTTCTGAAAACAACACTCAGTTACAATATTCACTGTGTGACATCATTTATAAATATCACAGACTGATATTAAATAGGATAAAGCGGGAGATAATGAACGGATGGGTATTATTTACTGTTAAACTGTAAAATGACAGATTTTAAATCAATCATATTTGATTTTGCTGAAAAAAAAAATGTCTAAAGCAGCCTCTTCTCCTCTGGGACAGGGCTGTGGAGTGAGGGGCAGTTTGAGCCTAAAGCTGTTGAACTAGTTGAGGTCAGGGTTCGGCTCGGTTCTGTTCAGTTTAATGACATCATGTCTTTATTGACTTTACTTTATGAACTGAGGAATAAAACTTTCTCCCAAAATGGAAGTGATGTAAACAGTGTGATGGCCACCATCTGCAACGTTCCCTCATTAATGAAAACTACAGGAGCATTTTATTACAAACTCACTGTTCCGATTCCGGTCACTGGTGTAATTCATTATAATCCACGTGTTTGAATGTTTCGAAACGTGACCGCCGTCACCCGAATAAAGGACGCGGTTCAGTTAAAGTTCACAGTTTTCATTTTAAAAGATTAAAATCTGAAAATCTATTCTCACCGTCTGTCTGTTTACCGCCTTTAAACGATGATCAAACTCCACACAGCTTCCGCAACAACGGGAAGTGACGTTTAAATATACTGATAAAAGTCCTCCACTTACATCAAAATAGTCAAAAACAACATCTATTTTAGTGTTGAAGTTTTAAACGATGAAACTTGGCATCTAAAAGAGATAGTTAAATGTTATGTTTAAATTAAATGAATGTTTAATTTCGTGATTATTCACTTTGAATAATTGTTAAAGTGTCAAAGTAGGGTAAACTGTGTAATAGTTAATTCATTATTCATTATCTTCAGCTTTATCCTCTATTAGGGTCGCGGTGGGGTTCCCCATGCCCATCCAGGGGAGAACGTCTCGGGCGCTGGGCAGATAGACCCAGGACAGGGCGCCAATCCATCTCTGGGCACACACTCACTCACACAGACACACTCTATAGGGGGCAATTTTGAGATTTCAATTAACTTGATCCATGTTTTTGGACTGTGGGAGGAAACCGGAGAACCCGGAGGAAACCCACGCAGACACGGGGAGAACATGGAAACTCCACCCAGATGGGGATTCGAACCGGGAATCCCTAGTGCTGAGAGGCGAACGTGCTAACCACTAAGCCAACGTGCCGCCTGTAATGGTTAATTATACATTTAAATACACAATAGATTTCATTACACGTCGTAAAAGCAGGTTGACAACAGATTTTATATTATGTCAGCATATTCACGCCCTGATTGGAGATTGGAGAGTAGTTTTGATGAGCAGACATTTTTAGCCAATTGAAAACTTATTTCAGAAATACAGCTTGACTTATTGAATTAGCTTTAAGGGAAATATAATAGGACATTGCCTTCTGTCACAACGAGTCTGCTATGCATCTGCTTTTTGTGTAGCCATAAAATAGTTATTGACAAGTGGATCAATTCAGGCGGAGCATCAACGAAGGCCCAGATGTGAAATGCATGGCCCACCACTGTTCTTTACCATTCAGAATTAACTGAGTCTGATGGAGGTTAATGGCATATCAATAAAGACGATTAAATTATTTGATGTTATGAAAGCATTATGACCATGATCTACTTTTAGCATGTTCTTTAAAATATGAATGATCCGAATTCATCAGAAAAATATGCACACACACACACACACACACACACACACACACACACACACACACACACACACACACACACACACACACACACATACATACATACATATACATGTATGTAAAGTGAGTAAACCTTTGTTATGGCCCTTATGTGATTAGTGCTCCTTAAATCAAAGGAGGTCACCTCAACACAAACATTCCTGCTGGTTAATAAAATTAATATTATACAGATAAATAAAAAAAAAACACCTCGGATTTCATATTCCCTTTTAAGCTACTTTCCTACACACACACACACACACACACACACACACACACACACACACACACACACACACACACATACACACACATATAGAATCACACAGTACACACAGCAAAGTTCACACTTTTGCTGTCAATGTCTTTAAAGAGAACTTATTTTTGATTTTACTGCAACAGATTGAATATTAGACTTGTCCTTTTTATATTATCATTCATTTATTTTTGTTAACCATGTAATCTTGCTTTGGGTCTAAAGTCTATCACATACACTCACACATAAACATACACACACATGCACGCACACACACAAAACACAAACACACACATAATAAATGATGGACCTGGTGCACAAACATTGTTGAAACGACTCTTATATGTAGTGTGTTTATACTTCACCCAAACCACGGTTGTACAGTGTTAAAGACCTCCATCATGTTGTTCCTTGTGAGGTGTGACTCATGCCTTATTGTTGATTAGAGCTGAGCCTTTACCCAAGCTTCCTCAGTAACAGCCCAGGTTGTTTGTGTTTTAGTTCACTGTGACCTCGCAAAACAGCCTCACAAACTCTCTTGCTGCAGGATTGAGCCTTCGACCCCTACCACTCTAGCTGAAAGTGCAAAGCATCTTTCACCTTCATTCATAGAAAGATGTAATCTCAATGTTTATTTGTCTAATCTGATCTGAAATAGCTGTTAATTTTCTTTTAGGGACTTGAAATCTTCCTCTTGTGCCACAGCCATTCTCTCATGTGTTACATTCTTTGGTTATATAACCCTGATGCAACATCAGAGAGCTGGAACTATTATAAAATTTCTAAAAGTGTAAAATAGTGTACAATTAAAGTACTGAAAGCAGGGAGCTGATTGAATTTAGTAGAGAAAGTTATTTTAAAAATACAATATTACATAATCATCCATAAAATGTAAAATGTCCCATATCCGTTCACCTGTGTCCCATCTTTGACTGAAGTGAGGTTGTCAGGGTGATAAGCAACAGCACATAGAAGATGCAGGATAAAAAAAGACTGGCACTTGGTCACCTCGACCCTCTCAGGTGCAAATTTGGATTGTAAAAGGTTCTGTAAAGGTTTAAGGGAGATAGAAATCATCATCTGTCACCGTGAGCCTGAGCTTCAGACACATTCTGATGTGACAGGAATCATAAAGGCCCCATTTGGCCATTATAGTCTGATTCTGCTGAAATGATGACATGAATGTACCACAGACAAAAGTAGAGCTTTGAGCACACAATAAAATGTGATGTCATAGAACCTGGTTCTGATTTAGAGATGAATGAAAAGGAAAAATGTTCAAATGTGGCATTGAACGAAATGGTTATTTAGAGAAAAAAAGATGATCATTAGAAATATGAATAAACTTATAATTGTTTAAAAATCATTTTAAGACAAACTTTTTTGGATTGGGTTCAGAAAGTTCCATAACTTGTTCCAACAAAATTGGAAGCATAAAATCATCTACAATATATAGTGTTTGTTCATGTACATCTGTGGTAATGAGACTAAATAAAACAGTGGTGAAAATGTTCCAATACTTTTGTCCATAGAGTGTGGTTCGTTAAACAATTGTGTTAATACTAATAATTAAATGTAATTCACATTAATTCTTAAAAAATGACTCTAAATCATCTGATAAAAAATGTGAACTGATGATTGGTGTGTGATTTCTGTGACTGAGGAAACACAGTGGCCTCACATAAAAAGTGGAAAAGTTTCGCTGTGTGATTATTGTCACAATGTTAAACACTCAAATTACAAGATGATCTGGAGCGGAAACTTCATAAGTAAACCAGATGAAGCAGCTTTGCCCTTGAGCTTTACACCAGTCTCCTGGTTACACCACACATCACACACACACACACACACACACACACACACACACACACACACACACACACACACCACCTCGGTTGTACAAATGGTTCTGACACTTTTTTAGAACACCATTTTTCCAGTGATATTCAGTGAAAAAGCCAAACCTCCTTATTCAGTCATCAGTAGGAAGTCCTTGGTCTCAGTCACTCAAACTTTTTAATGATTTCACCAGGCAGTTACTTTTAGGTGCTTGTGGAGCCCGTTAGAACTAAAAGGATAACAGTTTTCATCTGAAATCTCCAGGGTGACATCTAAATGCAGTTCCTGGATGTATTATGTATACGGCAGCATTTGGCTCGTGTCTGCGACATAAAATAATTTAAATGTTTTTTTCAGGAAAAAATTAAAGATTAAGAAAAAATAATTTCAGGTAAAATCGTTTCTTTTTTCACGTTGGTTTTCAGTAAAGTGTGAAGTGGAGTTAGAGTTCGTCTGTGAGGCGCGTGCTACACGGTCTTCACCACAAGGAGGTTGATTTTTTTGGGAAGGTTCTTTAATCGATGTAGAACAACACAGCGCTTAGGATCCTCAAACCCGAGCCGACGGCTTCACTGCGCTGCGCGCCTTCGGGTTTTTATTTTAGTAAAACTTGGAGAAGTTGAGACAAACGGCATGGAAACTGTGCGCACTTCAATCACGGATTCTCCAGAGAACCAGAGCGTGGGGGACTTCATAGAGAAGTTCAGCAACGGGACGTTCGGACAGGTGCGGAGCGGACCTGAAGGAGCGCGTTTGCCGTGTTTGGTGCGCAGTTTTGGAAGCGCCGACCCGTTGTCCATCCTGTCTGCTGCGAACAGCGACACCGAGTTCGGCATCACCGACAAAGCGTTTGCAGCGAGTCACGGACGATCGGACGACTTCCTCAAACTGGAGCCCGGACCGTGGGTGGAGATCTCGGACGCGCTGCCGCTGAAGGAGCCGGGAGAGCTGAAGAGCTCCGACGAGGCGTGTAAATTTATTAAAAACGAGCGGGACGCGTGTCTCATAACTGCGCCGCCGAGCTCCGAGTTCTCCTTAACAACGAGCATCGAAGCTCTGGACGTGCCGTCCTCGTCGCTCTCCTCTAACGCGCAGCTGATGGACTCCGCGGCGGGGCTGATGGTCGACCCGAGGCAGGCTGCGCCTCTGCCGCCGCTCGCTTTCGACCCCAGCGGCGCGTCGCCTCTCGCCTGTAAGACGGAGGCGGGAGGCTGGGACTCGCACCTGTGGTTTCCTGCCGCACTGACCGAAGAGAGAGCCGCACAGATCGGCTTTTCATCTCCGGAGGGCATCCACAGCACGGGCTTCATCCAGCGCACACCCGCGCTCTTCAACCCCTTCCCAAGGTAAAGAGAACCGACCTGCACCCGACATGTCCTACACAGACACAGTTTAGATTATAGATTTCAGTGAACAGATTAAATCTTGCCTTTCACATCAAATTGAATTTTTTTATTTGAAATTGAAAAATTGAAATCAACAAGAAACAACGAAGTAAAATCAATTAGGTTCTGACAGCATAAAGTCTAATGTGAAAGTCTGATTATCTGATAAATATTTTATTAAATAATTAAAACATTTAACACGTAAAAAAAACTTCTGCACACTTAACTGTTTATATATAATATTTTTACATAAATTTGTAACCACAACCAAATTATTAGCAAAATAAAGAGCTTATTTTGAGTTGAACTAAAATGAATGAGAGAAATGAGAATGATTGAAATCACGTTATCAAAATCAGCACCTGATTTTATGCTATTTCATTTACTATAAAGCTGATTAAACATTTGCAAAAGACAACATAAATTAATTAATTTCAATGAAATTAAATCACATGACCATTTGGAAGCCTATAACAAAAGAAAATTTAAAAAGCTTAACAATAAAACAAACAAACTCTCATTTGATAAGTGAGTTCAGGCTGTAAATCTGTGCTCGGATCATATAAATAATTTAATGTAAATGTACTGTTTATTGCAGTTGCAGAAACCACATGAACAAAAAGACGCAATAATTCAATCATCAGGTCATATAGTGTTGAGGTTTCTGCAAGCACAGACTATAAGAACGACAAGGCCACCTGAGATGCAAATAGACGTTAAGGATGTGTATTCTTACTGAGAACTTTGGAAGTTATGACAAAGTTGGATATAAACTGGTTATTAATTACAATTTAAAGTTTATTCCTGAGATGCACTACTGGTCTGGAACATGTAAGTGTTAATATGAGTTATGTTTAACCTGTGTGCAGTGTGCATGCACAACGGGTGTGTGTGATCTGTGGGGATGAGGCTTCAGGATGCCACTATGGGGTGGTGACATGCGGAAGCTGCAAAGTGTTCTTCAAAAGAGCCGTGGAAGGTAAAGCAAATTAACACAAAATAAACACAAAATAAAAAACCAAACTTGGTAGATGAAAAAGCAAAGCAAATAACTTGAGCAACAAGTTTAAACTTGAACGTTTGGAGCTGTACCAGCAAGCAGATCATTTGGATGCCCTGATGTCTCCTAAACATTTTCAATGTTTTAACACGGGGACAAAATATGGGTTTATAATTTCTTTAATTCCTTGCGAGAGCACAAACAAATCATTTCCAAGCAGCTTTTAAAGTTTAGCTTTGAGATGGTTACACCAAAGTCTGTGAATCATCTGAACATGGAGTCTTTAAAGGGTCAGTAACTAGGCTATCACACGATCCAGAGTTCACGGTGTTCTCATTTTGTTCACTTGTTATTCTTCCGTATCTTCTGAAAGCAGATATGTAAGAGCCACAATGTCTGACCATGGCCATGTCACCCTGTCCTCACAGCAGAGTCTGAAACCAATTTACTGCATCTTCTGCTTTGATGTTACCTCCTCATCCTAAAAGACACCTTAAGTGTCCATGGAATAGGAAATGCATTTCATGAAGAAATATTCTTGTGTCTTTCTCGTTTCAAGTTTAGTGCATTGAGAATAAAGGAAGTTTCTTTTGTCTGGCACTGACAACGTTCTTCCTTTTATCAAGGACATCATAACTATCTGTGCGCTGGGAGGAATGACTGCATTGTTGATAAGATCAGGAGAAAAAACTGCCCTGCTTGTCGTCTTCGAAAATGCTACCAGGCAGGGATGATGTTAGGGGGTAAGTTTGAGGAGTTTGTCTGCTGGTTTGTATTCTGAGTAAAGCCAGTTCTGCAAAGACACATTTTAAAACTGCAGAAATAATTATACTTATTGCTGTAGCCAACTTGAAACTAACTCGGTCTAACACTATAAAATCTACAAGGGATAAAAACATGAGTAAATATCTCAGCTTCATTTCATTAGTTTCTATTGGTGCTTCACAGGTCGTAAGTTAAAGCGATATGGAGTTCTGAAGGCCGTGGGTCTGGGTTCGTCCCTGATGTTCCAGGGCCACGCTCTGGCCTCCATGCCATGTATGCCGGCCATCCCAGAGCTGCATCTTTTGCCTCAATTTATCAACATCCTTGAAAGCATTGAGCCAGAAGTGGTGTACTCTGGTTACGACAGCTCCCAACCCGACCTGCCTCATCTGCTCCTGAACAGCCTGAACCGACTGTGTGAGAGGCAGCTGCTCTGGATTGTTAAGTGGTCCAAATCTTTACCAGGTAAGACCACCTTCATACCTTTACCTCTCCTCCATTTCATCCTAGATAACATGGCTCTTCTAAACCAGACTGATGGATGGTAGTCCAGCTGAATTAATTAGTTAGAGCTGGTTATGACTGAACAAGAACGGATTCAGAACATAACTGCTGATTAAATTAACCCTTGCAGCTCAGAACCCACACTGACTTTAGGTAACCTGTGTTTCTCACAGGTGCTCTGGCTCTCATATTAATCATTAAATGTAGTTTTTTGCAGTTTAGTACCACTAGATGCCACTACAGTCACCTGCGATTTAAAACCATGTTCTTTTGCTTTGAGGTAACAGCTAATTTAAAGGCAAATGTTATAACCCGGGCGGCATGGTGGCTTAGTGGTTAGCACGTTCGCCTCTCAGCGCTAGGGATTCCCGGTTCGAATCCCCATCTGGGTGGAGTTTCCATGTTCTCCCCGTGTCCGCGTGGGTTTCCTCCGGGTTCTCCGGTTTCCTCCCACAGTCCAAAAACATGGATCAAGTTAATTGAATTCTCAAAATTGCCCCGTTTAGAGTGTGTCTGAGTGAGTGTGTGTGTGCCCAGCGATGGATTGGCGCCCCGTCCTGGGTCTATCTGCCCAGCGCCCGAGATGTTCTCCCCTGGATGGGCATGGGGAACCCCACCGCGACCCTAATAGAGGATAAGCGGAAGATAATGAATGAATGAATGTTATAACCCTCCATTTTTATAGGTTTTCGCAATTTGCACATCAACGACCAGATGACTCTAATCCAATACTCCTGGATGAATCTGATGGTGTTTTCTCTGGGCTGGAGATCCTTCCAAAATGTCACCCTTGATTACCTGTACTTTGCTCCTGATCTAATCCTCAGTCAGTAAGTGATCGCAAAACAATAAGCAGTAAGAAAAGAGATCGTGCCGTTTTTATTTCATCAGCAGATTAAAGCTGAGACTGTCACACATCTCTGCTCTCATTAATATGAACCTTCTTTTTTGTGAACCCTGATGATTCTCCATCAGAGACCGAATGAAACGGACTCCCATCTACGATCTGTGCCAGGCCATGCAGTTTATTCCACAAGAGTTCACCAAGATGCAGGTGACCAAAGAGGAGTTTCTGTGCATGAAGGCTTTGATGCTCCTTAACACAGGTACTAAAACAAACAACCACTCAGTGTCTCCATTTCGTCACCTCTGTCCCTGACCTACTTTCAGTTTAAATTGACATCACAATGTGGACTTTTTATGGCATTGAGTGGCTGTGAGATAAAACAGTTCACAGCAGATTCGATGAGCGCTGGTTTCTGTTCTTAGGTTTCAAACCTGACAGCAATTCAAAGAGGTAAAGAAGAAAGAAAACAAACAACAGGAACATTTTTGATCACACAATATATCAGTTTAATACATCATATAAAAATACATATTAAATCTACATAGAATAGAGAAGTTAAAAAGGATTTCCACACTGTTCCTTCTTCAGCTCTTAGAACAGCCTCAGTTAGGGATGTGGTGATCATTTTATGAATAATTTTAAAAGCACTAAGCCATGTATTTTAAAAACCATTTTGTTCCAGCACGATGACTGTGTCTAAAAGTTAATCCTTTATTTTTCTTTTTTTGGCCACAGTGCCTTTGGAGGGGTTAAAGAGTCAGATCCAGTTTGATGAGATGAGACAGAACTACATCAGGGAGCTGACCAAGGCCATTCACATGAAGGAGAAAGGAGTGGTGGAAAGCTCTCAGCGCTTTTACCACCTCACCAAGCTGATGGACTCCATGCATGAGGTATCAGTGTTTAATAAACTATAAATATGATTATATTTATAAACTATTTTAGACCAGCAGCATATTGTTTGGTTCATTTTGAAAGCCCTGAACAGCAGACTCACTTCTTCTGTCTGATTACACCAGAAGACCCTAACATTTCTGTACTAAAGGGTTCATTTTCTTTTTATTGAGCTCTGCGTTGGATTTTAAACAATTATGTAATGACTGCTTCTCTTATCGAACCTTATAAACATGATAAACTATAAACCTCCACTAAAACACAGGACCCTGTTCCAGTTCTAATCTCAGGCATGTGCAGATGTGACGTGTCAGAACCCAGATGTGATAAACCCACCCTGTTTGCGTCACTTAATGTCTCCACAGATAGTGAAGAAGGTCAACCTGTACTGCCTCAGCACCTTCATCCAAGCCGATGCCATGAGGGTGGAGTTCCCCGAGATGATGTCTGAGGTCATCGCCTCACAGCTCCCGAAGGTTTTGGCCGGGATGGTCAGGCCCCTCCTTTTTCATGGCAAGTGACAGCACAATGGACAGAGTGGAATGTGAATGTACACAAGATTGCCTTCAAGCTCCGTGTGTTGAGCCAGGACACTTTTTCCGTAGTTCTTTTGAAGTGTTACATTTCCATCCCTGTTTTATTTTGCTTTGTCCTGATTTAACAACCAAATGATTTCACATCATGCAGTGAAACAAAAACATTTGTGTATATCAGCGATGCTTTATGCTTTGTTTCCTGACCGTTTCTTATTTTATTGCCTGTAACCAGCATCCCTTTGAGGAGACTAGTTCCATAATTTGAATTCCTCTATGAGGTCAGATTTCAGACCTTTCTTGTAAATGTTTTATCTAGGAGAAAAGTGTGAAAGAAAAAAACGCAGGCTGATCAGCCTATCTCTGATATGGACACTTTGTTAGAATGTGTTTTATATGAAGGTCTCGCTCTCTGCAACCTTCCCCTACAGCTTGCTCAATGCCAGAGGGGTATGAGGTCAGTACTGGGCTTTATGTTAATTTAAAAAAAAACCATCATCTACATGTCTCTATCAATTACATGTTTCAGATGCAGTAATAAAATTCCATTATTTGCACACCAGCACCTGCTGCACATATTATTTAACATCCACCCATTACAGGAGGCTTAATCCAAAAATAGCAATGTTGCAGTAAGTTAACCGAAGTTGTTAATGTCACTTCCGGGATCTGACCTCACCAGGCCTGGTGATTTGGGAGTTCAGTCAAGGTCGGAACGCATTCTTATGCATTTAAACGGAAAAGTACACTGTGATCCCGGCGCCTGCCTCCGCTGTCTTCCCTCCCAAACACAGAACTTCTTAATTGTAACAACAAGCAGTAAGAATCTCCAAAAAAATGACTGCTGCAGATAAACACACCGTCCTGACTGGACTTTCAAACACACACAGTGTGGAGCACATTTTAAAAAATAAAATAATTACTATACAGGACACTTAACAGAAGGTAAAAAAAAAGACATTATACACATGAACACACGCATGCACACACACATACACACACACACACACACACACACACACACACACACACACACACACACACAGTATGCTGAATCATTAACCAATCAAATCATTGAAATACAAAAAACATGTAGCAATTCATTTAAAAATTTCAAATATTTTCTTGTGAATAATTAAACAAAGGGAGGTGTAACAGGACAGAGAGAATGTGCATGGTTCCAATGTTACACAATCACCCAGAATTAGAACCCACACTGACCAGACATCCAGACATCATCTGAAATACACCCCACATGGACAAATGTACTGAACACGTACACAGCTTTGTGAGAACAGTTTGGGGAAGGATGCTTTCTGTTCCAGCACCTTTGGGATAAACTAGAACTTAGATTTCAGGGCGGAGATTGACTTGTTCAGTGTCTGTGTATGTCGAGAGTGAGGAGTGAACATGTTTAATGATCAACGAAACATGTAAAAACTCTCTTCACTCTTTAGGAGGCCTGAGGTCCTGGACATGACCCAATATTTATGTGCATTATTGTATCAGTGATTATGACATCATTAGTATCAGTAAAGTTAATTAAAGCACAAAATACACTTAAAGGTAAGAACTAACATATAAAAATTCTGAAATACCTGGTAATATCAGAGATCACATGTTTACAAACCACTCAATGTGTCCATTATTTATTCATAAGTAGTATGATAATCATAAGGAAAGTATGGATTTAGATCTTTACATGAAAATGAATTATTCTTATACCCATATATTTTAATAAACACAGTAATGTACAACAGGAGCCACATACACATGCACAGTGCACTTTACCATGGATCCCACGAAACACTGGGTGATGTCTGCTGCAGCCTCACAGAAAAACAACACAGTTTTTGGGAATGAGTCCTGTTTTGCCCTCGTACGTGGCCTGGAGCCAGCCAGGTTCGACTGAAGGGTGTACTGCAAATCAAACAGTTCCACAATGAACCAAAGGGCATTTCAAAGAACCTAACACAGATGAAACCACAGCCCGGATCACGCTGCTTACAGAAAGCACTGCTTCATTAAAGATTAAAACATCAGGGCAGAAACTAATAAAGTAAATCCCAATGAAACATTTTAGCTGTAATTACACACAGAGTGAAATTTAACTCTGGTTCCAACATTGCAGGGTCCTGGAGCCTTGAACCTTCCACCACAGTGTTACAACTTCAAATGGGTTTAATTCACATTTACACTTTGAACAGAAAATATTTGTTTTATAGTCACACACAGTTTTACTCACAGAGTTGAGATAAAGAAAAAACTTTTGTTGTTGCATAATATTTTAGATCTCTGTGTCAATACGTCCAACCTGTCTGTAACGACAGCTGCATCTTCTGCAGGTCTCCATTACATCTGTTAATTCTCTTTCTGGTTCATCATGTGAAATTCTACAGAGTGATAGCTCTCCTTTACAGAAATGAGCACCCCCAGTTTGTAAAAGCCCCAAGGTCGGGTGGTGAGCAGGTTAACACTCTGGAACTGGGATCAGACTGCAGCTCCAGTGTTTTTTTAATAGGTTGTTAGGTTTGCACAAGCACAAATGTTTTTACTCCAGGTTTTAATACTATTGACACTTTACTGTACTTTCATACACACATTCACACAAATAGACAGTTTATTATCCATAACAAATAAATCTATTTGAGAACAGTCTCCAGTCTGTGTTGCTTAAATTGAGGTCTGTTGAGCCTTTACATTTAGTTTTGCACACAATAGCAGTTATGGTTCACATGGTTTAAAAATAATAATTCTCAATGTTCTCAGGAGAACCACAGTCAGCTTTACGTTTCTGTGAGGTGAGTGAGACCCAGTACACTGATTCAAGGACAGAAGATCAAAGAAGCAGCCAGAGTTTTGTCTTTTTTAAATGTTTTCGATAAAACCATCAGACACGGAACCTCACAATGATGACTCAATCTCTGCTCTTTATATTGTACATCTGTATCGGCTTCATTAAACTAAAACAGAGCCAACACTCAGTATACACCTCCTCCATTATGAAATGGAAAACTGTATGGCTTAAAGAAAATGGAATAAGTGGGAGTTTAAGAGTCTGGGTTCTACAGAAAGTCCTTTGGCAGTCCTTAGGAGACGTGGAGCCATGATGGAGCTCTCGAGCAGTGGGTTATGGTGACCTGTTCAAATGCCTTGGTGCCTCGCCAAGTTATTTTAGACCAGAATTACAAGCCAACCAGATCTCAGAGTGGTGAAGGGGGACAGAGGAACCGCCAATGATTTAATGAGCACATGCTCTGTATTTGTATAACACACTCCAGTGGAATGAGAGGGAAGGTTAGCATGGCGGATGACATTTCAGATTTTATTATACAGTTTCTTTAAAGAGCAAAAACCCAGATTGGAAATGTATTCAAATAAATGCAACAATAGAAGTTTGTATTTATAGGTTTATAAAACACAACCATGAGCCCCATTCCTCCCCCCAACTCCCTCACTGATCGGCTGAAAGCACAAATGATCAAATTGATTTATAATCAATAGTTGATGAATATTCTCTAACTAATTACATGAACCGGGTGGTTTAGTGGTTGGCATGTTCTCCTCTCAGCACTAGGGATTCCCGGTTCGAATCCCCATCTGGGTGGAGTTTCCATGTTCTCCCCGTGTCCGCGTGGGTTTCCTCCGGGTTCTCCAGTTTCCTCCCACAGTCCAAAAACATGGATCAAGTCAATTGAATTCTCCAAATTGCCCTATATAGAGTGTGTGTGTGTGTGTGTGAGTGAGTGAGTGTGTGTCCAGCGATGGATTGGCGCCCTGTCCTGGGTCTATATGCCCAGTGCCCGAAACGTTCTCCCCTGGATCGGCATGGGGAACCCCACCGCGACCCTAATACAGGATAAAGCGGGAGATAATGAATGAGAATGAATGAATAATTACATGAACCATGGAGGAATTTTGGCCCACTCATGTTTGCAGAATTGTTGTAATTCAGCCACATTGGAGGTTTTTAAAGTCATGCCACAGCATCTCAATCGGATTCAGGTCAGGACTTTGATTAGGCCACACCAAAGTCTTCATTTTGTTTTTCTTAAGCCATTTAGAGGTGGACTTGCTGGTGTGTTTTGGATGATTGTCTTGCTGCAGAACCCAAGTTCGTTTCAACTTAAGGTTACGAACAGATGGTCGGATATTCTCCTTCAGGATCTTTTGGTAGACAGCAGGATTCATAATTCCATTTATCACTACAAGTCTTCCAGGCCCTGATGCAGCAAAGCAGCCCCAGACCATCACACTACCACCACCGAATGCAGTATTTTTTACGCTGGGACACACACCTTCCAAAGAGTTCAACTTTTGTCTTATCGGTCCACAGAATGTTTTCCCAAAAGTTTTGGGGATCATCAAGCAGTTGTTTTCGTCCATGTAGGCCATTTTGGCCCAGTCTCTTTCTGATGGCGGAGGCATGAACACTAACCTTAACTAAGGCAAGTAAGGCCTGCAGTTCTTTGGATGTTGTTGTTGGGTCTTTTGTGACCTCATGAATGAGTCGTCGCTGTTCTCTTGTGGTAATTTTGGGCGGCCGGCCACTTCGGGGAAAGTTTACCGCTGTTCCATGTCTTCGCCATTTGTGTACAATGGCTCTCACGGTGGTTCACTGGATTCCCAAAGCTTTGTAAATGGCTTTATAACCCTTTCCAGACTGATAGATCGCAATTACCTTCTTTCTTAATTGTTCCTGAATTTCTTTGGATCTCGACATGATGTGTAGCTTTTAAGGATCTTTTGGTGGACTTCACTTTGTCAGGCAGGTCCTATTTAAGTGATGTCTTGATTGAGAACAGGTGTAACAATAATTAGGCTGGGTGTGGCTAGGGACAGTGAACTCAGGTGTCAGAAACCAGTGTCCCAAAGTATATTTTAACACAGGGGCAAACACTTTTTCACACCAATGTATACCCTACTGTTATCTGGATATCAGTGATGTATCTTCATTGATTGTGTCTTCCCCCTCTTAGCTCCACTAGTCAGGGTAAAACACATGGCCCTTAGGGCAGAAGGTAAAAAAAACGACAGACCTGTATGTTTTGTGATGGCTGACTTACCATTTGAAAAGACTGCCCCCTGGGGGAAGCTCAGTTCATTGCTGTGCTTAGCTTCACATGAAAATATGGCTCTGGCGTCACTGTCAATAAACAAATAAGAGACTACAGTTGTCTTTATTATTTCAGATTAAGCGGAACAGGTATATTTGAAACATACCATCCTACTTGCGCCGCACACGTGGGGTTTTCAAACACCAGAGCTCTGGCTGCCACTCTAAAAAAAACAAAGAAAAACAAAAGCATCATGTAGCTCATCAAAACATCAAACTTACTTTATTATTTGGGTATTTAGAATGTTCTCCTCCTCCATGTCATAATGAACCAGTTAAATCTTTAAGAAACTGAATGAACCCAACATGTAGAGCTCATCATAAGACTCCAGTCACACTGACCCAAAATCAGTTTTTAATATACAGGCTGAGCTCTGAGTCACATAAATAACTAAAAAATGGTTTATTAAATCCACATT
Organism: Corydoras maculifer; assembly: GCA_019802435.1. Classification (NCBI taxonomy): domain Eukaryota; kingdom Metazoa; phylum Chordata; class Actinopteri; order Siluriformes; family Callichthyidae; genus Corydoras; species Corydoras maculifer. The sequence goes on along the minus strand of JAFMOD010000001.1, from coordinate 368,542 downwards.
TTTAAGGAAATCCAGACAGAACTCCACTGTGAGCAGCATCATGGTGCACAGAGGATCCCTCATCTGGTTCGTGCTGTAGGGTTCAGATTATTACATTTAATATGGAAACTTTAAAAAGTTTTTAAAAAACTTTCTGGATGCGCTGAGGTATCAGATCCTTTTTTTAAAAATATTTTCCTGTATTTTCTTGGTTCTTTTACTTTTAAACAATTTCTGGCTGTAAAAACTGGTTTCTGTTTTTTTAATTTAAAAAGTGATTTATTTGCCTACTGTGCATACACAGAGGAATTTGTCCTCCACATTTAACCTATCTGTGCAGTGAATCACACACACATATACCCACACTGGTGAAGTGACACATGCCTGGAGTGGTAAGCAGCCTTGAATACAGTGCACAGGGAGCAATTGGGGTTAGATGCTTTGCCCAAGGGCACTTTAGCCATGGTATTTGGTGGGATCAGAAATCGAACTGAGACCTTCAGCTCACAAGGCGTCATTTAAATTTACATACAATTAACATGTATCAGAGCCCCAACTTCTCTCCCCATCTCAGTATAGAAAACAAACATGCTGTGTTTTACTCTTATAAGATTTCGATTGCTGATTGGTATAATGTTCGATGGAGGCCAAACTCTGTGAAGCATGGTGGTGGTAGTATCATGCTGTAGTAATTTTTCTCATTAGTAACTGACTTAACTGATCAGGATACTTAAACAAAATACAGGATTAAAAGTATTCGAGTTTAATACCTAGATTTACTGAAACCTGAAAGTGCACTGTGGCTACAGACTGTTTAAAATGAAGTGACTTTGGATCTATGACATATTTAAGATCCAACTTCTGAACACATCTCAACACTAAAACTTTCAAACCAGCCCTGAGCTCAGGCATGATGACTAAAGAAAGATGATAATATTCAGATGAATAAAATCGTATGATATATTATTTGTTAATGCTCTATTTGCACAACCAGATCCGTGGGGCGCGTCTCTAAATAAAACTAGCATGTCTGCTTAAAATCTAGGTTTTTATTTACGGGGCCAAAACAAAGCCACTTCAACACTTCCCACCTGAAAACGGGCCAACTGCAGCGGAAGTGATGAAATCTCTACACAAATGAGATGGAAGGCTTTTTCTAACATGGCCGTGTGTATAATGTAGCAGGATAAGAGGAGACTCCACAAAAACACACCATGAGAAGCCATGTTGTGTTTTTCTTCTGCGTGACACGAGGAACAATCTATTTGTCTCCGGAGAGAGATGGGGAGAGCTAGAGAGCGGGAACCGAATCTGAGCTGGTAGGTCACATCAACCCTGTCAGCACAGTGAATGTAATTAAAGCTCCCACAAAGAAGAACGATGTCTCTGCTGACTGCACTGGCGTGCTGGATAAGCTGTAGAGCCCAACCGGATCAGCTCACACAGCGTCCTGCCTCGAGGAGCATGTTCAACGGGTTCTGATTTTGGATGAATATCATTAAAGAACTAATTTTGGTTCTGCAATCAGCTGTTTTTTTATATTAAAATAAACAGAACATTAAATGATGCTTCACTCTTTTAGGTGTTTCATTCGGTCACATTATAACAGATGTATAATATTAGGCACCTGGTCATGAAGTTTAGACAATGTTATACTATTAAATTTGTTGGAACATTTTTGGGGAAGCATGTTCCAGCATGACTGCACAAAAAGAATGTTTTTTTCTGCACATTACATGCTTTGTTTTTATTTATTTATTGAATTCATAATATTTAAGATGATAATATTAAAGATTAAGTTTCAGTTCAGAGGAATGAGGAATACAGAGCTCCATCTGTTTCTGTTTCCCATACATGAGCCAAATTTAAAACAGCCCTCAGGTGATGAACAGTGTTTCATTGTTGCAATGAGAGAAATTCTTACACTGAACTGGATCTCTGGTAGCAATTCTTCATGCTGCGCTCTTGTCGCTGGCGCAGGGGAGGTTCTGCATAAAGGAGACACTTTCGACCCTCTCTTAGTTCCTCTAGAAGGAACCAAACAAACAGAACATCAATAACTCAAGAGAAATAGAAGTATGTTGTGGGACTTTGGCTATTCAGAACATATCAGCTACACGAACTTAATTATCTTCTGAACTCTCACAGGTTCCTCCTGAGATCTCCAACAGGACAACAGACATTAAACAGGGAAAACAGATTCAAGTGTTGATTGTCCCTAAGCACAGCTCTCAGGTTTCATTAAACAACCATCACATATTCACCTTTTATGTTTGGAAGCGACACCCTGTGTAGCAGACCAGGAGAACAGCTGAGCCGAGCTGATCTCAGAACAGCTGGAGAGGAATGCTGCGATTTTGAAGAAACTTTTCTCACAGACCACGAGTTGCTGGAGGTTCTGGTGGTGCATGAGTCCTGGGAGTCTCCATCAGCAATTCCCACCTCCACTTTAGAGCCTGACTCGCAGTTCCAGTGCCCACTAGAGGAATGAGCTGGAAGTACGGACAGTATTTCTTTGTTTAAGATGCTGGAACTCACTTTGAAGGAGCTGTTCTGCTCAGACGAGTAAGATGAGCGTGATTCCATAATACCGACCGGTGTGCAGCTGGAACTGCTATTGAACATATCACCTGCAGAAACATGGTTCAAATTAGGAACTGACGATTTTTCAGTATTTATCCTGATATGATTTATCATAATTAGTTTCTCTAATATCAGCAGAGCTCGAAACTGAGCAACTGCATGTGTGGTTACTAAAACAACAAAACAGACACAAGTCTTAAATATAAGCTTTTTTTTTTTTTTTTTTAATTAAAAAATTCTTAAATGGTTGAGTGGAATGTGGACTCACTGTCTGCGTCAGTCACACACGCTGGAGGAGCGGAGGAGGCTTTGACTCTCCAATGTCCCGTGGGGAGGCAGTGGACTCGGCTCGTGTATGGATCCAACTGAGATGGAGGAACCACCTGGGGTGTGTTGTGGTCTGGGTTCTGGTGGAAGATCTGCATGAAGTTCTCATGCTGGTTACAAACTGATGGTGTGAAGCGTGGAGGAAACCACAGACATGAAAATCTGTAATTAGGATTTCACAGACCTTATCAAAGTTAAGTATAAGTATCTCCACCACGATGTTTTGGAACTTGATGTTCATCATGGCTGCTACAGTATCCTCCTGCGAACGCATTAGGGTGGGACCAAAGATCACAGCCAGGTTCGAGACGCTCATCATGTTGCTCTTACTGTGACTGGAGACACTGCAGGAAAAAAACAACATGAACAAATGATAAAGAAACGGTTCTGTGGTGGCATCACATGACAGACAACGATTAGTTCACTATTCAGCATTCAAATTGTGGACTGTGGGAGACAACAAGTGCTCCCAAACATGAGGAGAACATGCCAACTTTAAACATGTGGGACCTTGTCAACTGTGCAGTGATATGTTGACCACTGTGTTCAGAATGGCATCACTGTACCGCTGTACCAACACAGTAAAGTGATATGATGGTTACTCTTAGCAGGAACTCACTTCAGCAGGTGTTTTATTAGAACTTCCAGCATCTCTTTATTTCTTTGTGGTAATCTGTGCACCAGAACATGAACAGCACACACGCGGTAGTTCTGGTCTTCAGATTCTGTAACAAAAAATATGTTCTGTGACCCCAAATCAATTTCACACATAAATTCAGGAACCAAACAAAACAAATCTGCTATGAACTCACTGACAGCCAGGATGAACTCCTCATGTAACTGATAGGTCATGAGCGGCTCAGAGAGACACCTAGTGGACGTAAATAAGAACTGCATTCAGGCGTCATTGTTAGTCTTCAGCTTTGCTCCTGCTTCCCAGTCCCACTGCATCATCACCCCCCGCTGGTTGTGGGGATAATGACAGCTTGTAGTTAGTGAAAAGGAGCACAGGCTGACCTGAGGTAGTTCTTTAGGGCGCTGGTGATAGTCTTATTGTCCCAGGCATCCGGATCCAAGTCCAGTTCTGTGGATGCTTTGGGTGCTTCATTAAATTAAATTAATAAATTTAATAAAATTTAATAAAAAAATACTGATATATATACATGTTCCTAAATAAATCATCAGCCCTGTAATGCAAACGGAACGTTTAACGCTGGTTAAATGTATATGATTGTCTGGAATGTAAAGTCATGAGTTAGAATAAAACAGCTGGATTGGGTTTTTACGAGGTGACCCACATACTTTTGTGTGTATGGCGCATTTGTGTTGTAGAGAGGATGAGGTTGAGCTAAAGTTTCAGCACTTTCTTTAAATGTACTTGAGAAGCTTGTGCTCCTCTTTTGTGACAGATAACTAGCAGGTACAGCATGCTCTACACAGACAGCAGATGCTTTCAGGCATTTTGTTACAGAGTAATGCATAATTTTGTCCTTTCTGCTCAGCAGGGGCTCTTATTTTGTATTTTTTACACTGTGCAACTAGCTAAGATCTAATCACATGAATTCAGCACTGAAAACATCTGAGATTTATTTTCTATTGTGCTTTTTTTTCTGTTCAGATGAAGGAACAGACAGAACCAGGCTGTGCATGGTCTGAATATCATCAGGACTACGGTCAGTGTGCAGGATGAGCTCATTAAGATTTCATGTCACCTGCATGGATTCATTCATTCATTCATTCATTCATTCATTATCTCCCGCTTTATCCTCTATTAGGGTCGCGGTGGGGTTCCCCATGCCCATCCAGGGGAGAACGTCTTGGGCGCTGGGCAGATAGACCCAGGGCAGGGCGCCAATCCATCGCTGGGCACACACTCACTCACACAAACACACCCTATCTGGGGCAATTTGGAGAATTCAATTGACTTGATCCATGTTTTTTGGACTGTGGGAGAACATGGAAACTCCACCCAGATGGGGATTCCAACCGGGAATCCCTAGCGCTGAGAGGCGAACGTGCTAAACCACTAAGCCACTGTGCCGCCCGCATGGATTTGTTTATTAATAATAATCATTTTATTTTTTACTTTATATTTGATAAATACGAGAGGATTTTACTTTTTCTCTTTTTTCTCTTTAAAGCGTTAGAAAAATTCTATTCCATTTCCTTATCTTTATTCATTATCTTCCTCTTAATAATCTGTTTTCCATGAATGTTTTGGGCACTGGGTAGATACACCCAGGACAGGGCGTCAATCTATTGCTGAGCACACTCACTCATGCAGGCACACTTACACTATTTTGGGCAATTTAGAGCAATCAATTGTTTTTGGACTGTAGGAGGAAACCCACGCTGACACAGGAAGAACGTGGAAACTCATCACAGATTGGGATTCAAACCCAATCGACCCGAGGCGAACCTGCTAAACACTAAAATACCCTTCGTGAGAATCATTTTTTAAAATACATTTTTTAGCATTTTAAATGAATGCTTTTATCCAACTTTTGTGGATAGTATTTAAAGTATTTAAACCGAAAGAAGACTTTAAGAATAAATTAATTAACCTCAACACAGAACTGAACTTATTAATCCATCTATGGGGTGTGGAGTGGAGTTTCCATGTTCTCCCCGTGTCTGCGTGGGTTTCCTCCGGGTTCTCCGGTTTTCTCCCACAGTCCAAAAACATGGATCAAGTCAATTGAATTCTCAAAATTGACCCATATAGAGTGTGTCTGTGTGAGTGAGTGTGTGCCCAGCGATGGATTGGCGCTCTGTCCTGGGTCTCTCTACCCAGCGCCCGAGACGTTCTCCCCTGGATGGGCATGGGGAACCCCACCGCGACCCTAATAGAGGATAAAGCGGGAGATAATGAATAAATGAATTTAAAGAGCTTTTAAAAAGTCTGACAGTATGGACTGCCTTACAGAAGACGGTGGTCATGAGCTTCTGGACTTTAGAATTAACTCCTCCGATTCGATAAAGACCCATGGTGTTAATCCCTAAAAAATATGAAAAGATTAGATGCAACACAACACATTTACTTTGTTAAATAATTTCTTTACAACGATCAGATTATAGAAATTTTGATTCTGGTCATAATTCAAAAGTGGGATTAAAGAAAACAAAATAATATAAATTTCACAAAATAATAAAATACATATTAATAAAATCAAGCATTGGGTCATGTATTGTGAACTATTGTATACATCCTACTTAGTGTGAACAATTTGGGGAAGGCCCTTTTCTGTTCCAGCATGACTGTGCTCCAGAGCATCAGTAGCAATTCCTCCGGGTAAATTAATTCCGGGAAGTAATGAGTACAAACCCTGATGTTCATCTAGTTTCTAATTCTTTTTTATATAAATGATTGATGATTAAAAACAATGAGCTTTAGAGAATAAGAGATTGATTTTACCTCGGCTCTCCACAATGTTTACACATTTCTTTACAAAGTTGAACCCAGCAGCATTCAGATGAGCTGTAACAAAACACACACGAGACTAAAGACTAAAGACTTGCAGTGTCTCTGTTTAATACACATTCTACTCACTTTCTTCTCTTTTGCTCAGGATGGATGGCACAGTGTAGATCTAAAAAGGAAATAACACTAATTTGATGAAGAGGCTTCAGATCTTGGTAAACCCCCGGTATTTATCGCAAATTATAATTTTATTATTTAAATGACTGCTGCTTTGCACATTCCAGCTCACTGTTCTAATGAATCAACCCACATTCGGAGCATGAATCATTTTTCTGGATGGCTGCCACCCTAAATCTAATATGTAGAGCTGAGGAGTGAAGGACGGACGGACGGGACAGGTTTCAGCACCAAGGATATCATATAAGTTCTAAGGATCTACAGAGAAAGCAGACAGATTGGTACTAACAGGTTCTCTTCCATCCATGGCCTCCAGCCAAAGCCTCCTGTTGGACTCCGACACGGCCTGCAAAGTAACAATGCCGGACCTACAGACATGGACACAGACCAGAAAAATCAAAACTCATTACAATTTATCCAAATTCAGAACCATTATCCTATTTAAAGTGCAGATTTCATTCAGAGTTTATCTGCTTCTTCTGTAAATGTCCCCTACTGATGTTGGATGTGGATGTCTTGACAAGGACATCTGGATGAGCATGTCTGGATGTGGGCGTCTGGATGAGAATGCCTGGAATTAGATGTCTGGATGAACCTCTGGATGAGGACATCTGGACATAGACCTCTGGATGAGGATGTCTGTATTTGGACATATAAATGAAAATGTCTGGATGCGAATGTCTGGACGATGAAGACTGGGTGTGGATGTCTGGATGAAGACATCTTGAAGTGAACAACTGGATGTGGATATTTGGATGTGGACACCAGAATGAGGATGCCTGGAAGTGGACGTCTGGGTGTGGACGTCTGGATGACGATGCCTAGGTTTGGACGTCTGGATGCTTCTCTTCTCACATTCATCTCCTCCTTGGATCACCACCTTACCGTGGTGGAGGAGTTTGCGTGCTTGAATGATCCTAGGAGCTATATTGTCTGGGGCAAAAAGCAGGGTCTTGGCAGGGTCTCCCAAGGCAAATTGGTCCTAGGTGACAGGCCAGACAAAGAGTGGTCCAACAAAAAACCCTATGAAGAGAAATATCAAGAGCATGTGTTCCCTGCCTGATTTAGGGTTATCGGGGCCCCACCCTGGAGCCAGGCCCGGGGATGGGGTTCGTCAGCGAGCGTCTGGTGGTCGTGGCCTTCCTAGGGAGGTGTTCCAGACAAGTCCAGCTGGAAGGAGACCCCGGGGAATACCCAGGACACGCTGGAGGGATTATATCTCTCAGCTTGTCTGGAAACGCTTCGGGGTTCCCCCAGTCGAGCTGGTGGAGGTGACTGGGGCGAGGGAGGTCTGGGTCTTCCTACTTCGGTTGCGGAAGATAATGGATGGATGGATGGATGGATGGATGGATGGATGGATTCACATTCATGTTATCACACAGAATGATCTGATGTTATGCACACTATGTATTGTCTGATTGATGAATGAGCTAATATATGAACTGAGATGATCGAATGCTTCACTGATACATGTGAATTGGATTCAGAATGCAGTAAGCAAATCGATGAATCAAACAAGGCAGTTATTAAACTGTGATGATCTAAGTACAATATGAGGTTTTTACATCACAGGGTCATTAAACTCAACAGGTGACTGCTGTGTACGTCAAGCCAGCATCCGTTCATTCACACACTGTGTTTAAATCAGTGAATCTAAGACTCTGGAGTAAAATTACAGATTAAACAAAGTGTTTAATTGAAACCACAGATCATGCATGAGCCCTGAAGAGCTTATGCTGCCGTACATACCGTTACAGAAAACACCAAGCGGTCTGAGAAGACTGAGTCCATGAAAGAGGACAACTCTACATACACACAGAGAACAAAGAGAATGCACAGAGTGAAGTGCAACAGAGAGAGAGAGAGTGAGAGAGAGAGAAAGCAAAGCAAAGATACACTAAATGGCTAAAGCACAGAAACACACATCTTGTAAATGAACTCAGGTCTTTCATATTCACAGGTGGATAAAATCAAGTACACAGACATGGATTTCAGACAACTGTATGCCTCCAACTTTGTGGAAACAGTTGGGGAAGGTCATTTTAGGTTTCACCACAACTTAACCACAGTGCACAAATCATAGTCATGGATGGGGTGGAGTGGAAGAACCTGACTGACCCACACCCACTGAGTATGATCTCCAACCCACCAACACCATCCACCGAGTCTATGAACTAGAACTGGCATCATAAGCCAGGTTATTTATCCAACATTATCCAATTTTGATCTCACTAGTGAGCTTCTGAATGAATAGGCCCCCAGAAACACACCGATTGGGGGGGAGGGTCATAAAATCTCCTGCATTTGTCCCAATGCTTTTATCCATATAGTGTATTTTAAGAAACAAGTAAGTATTTGGTTTGTTCTCTGTTTGCTGTTAAAATAGCATGAAAGGTGGCTTCAGACTCACACTTTGGAACAAAGTAAATAAAAGAATCACCTCTCGAACACTTCGATGTCAAAACAGAAGCGTTTGTCGATGGAGTCTGTTTTTCGTCGAATGCAGGACTTCAGCCTCAAGATCTCTGAGGCATTTAACATGACATCGTTCTGATGGAGAGGAAGACAGAGATTGTTTTTAACCCAGATTCACTAAAACATGAACACACAGACACACACAGACACAAACACACACACACACACACACACACACACACACACACTGCACCTGTTTAACTGTAGCTTTAGCCTCAGTGTTGGTCATTGTAAAGCTGCGGCTTCTCTTCTCATAAGTGCAATAATGCCGTGTCCATGAGCATCCCAGTGGACCTGAAACACCAACAGTATAACCACTGTTATCTGTTCTGTGTATTGTCAATTGTCTTTCGTAATTATCGCAATTTGTAGTGCACTTAATGTTGTGTGACACGACAATAAAAAACACTTGAACTAGAACCTAATTTTAACTTAAAATTTTTTCTGTGATTGATATTATTCTTAATGACATCATTAGATAATTAATACTATATCATCTAAAACAGAACTGATAACAGGAATAGGAGAATTAACTAGAACTTTAGTTAAACTTGAGATCTAAAAACACTGAGTCAGCCATGTTGAGCGTGTGAAAGCTTTTCACGACCACCAGGGGGCAATGTTCGTGCTTCGCAGTTCCACCGTGTATAAAGAATTATAATCGAGCTCAATGAATCATTGATCAGCCCATCTCTTGTTTGAACATTTCCTCTCCTCTTTGATTGCACATGAAAGCAGAAATAAAGACTTGAAAGCAACACTGTGGGGAAAAATTAAAACAGATGAAAGGATGGACACATCAAAGCCATGGGAACTTTGGCCACTTCTCCACAAACTATATAAAGCCTGAGCATATGGTTTCAGTTGTACTGTAGGTAATCAGAGTAAACAAATATCGGTGCTTTAGATTTATAGATTTTGCTTCTGTATATAAAGAGAGGATGAGAGATAAAACATAGCCACCCACGTTTCTCCTGAACATAGAGGTGTCCCTGCATGGTCCTCTGCCCTGGTGCTTTCTGGTCCTGATCTGTGGATCTCACTCTCTTCATCAGTTCCTCCACCTCCTGCTTAGTGCTAAAAAAGTTTTCCCGGGTCTAAACAGAAAATGAATGCAGTTGTACAGAGGTGCAGAACCGAAATGTGACAGACAGCTGTCAGTCAATATCGCACTTTTATCTAATCTGACAGCCGCATGCTTGTAAAACGACACTCGGATTAAAATCAGACATACAGGCAGATATATGGATATACAGAGAGATGAAAGCACAAGGCGAAGATGAAGATTTTCTACATCACATAAATTAAGTATTTACATCTTCACCTCTGCTTTTTAATATCAGTTAATAACAGACATTCTGATGACTGGTTATGTTAATGTGATGTGATCTGATGTGGTTAAATTTCAAAGACAAAAATCAAATAAACTGTTCCAGGATTGATTTCAATTCAGAAACTAACATAGTGATATTAATAAGAAAGTTAAACCAGCGTCCAAACACTCGCTCAGACCTGCATGCGTTTCAGAACAGCAGTGCGAGTGACCTGCTGGCAGAAATGCTGATTTTAAATTCACACGGTGAGCTGAACAGCTTCCGTTTTTTACAGGTGCTAATCTGTTTCCATCTGGCACGTTGACACCTCATGCCTCTCAATTCTCAGTTCCGTCTGGGCACAACAAGGTGTTTTGCATGCAGAATTCTCCTTTGATTACTGTACGTGCCGTATCTAATGGTATAGCATGTATTAAAATTAAGCAACAGATGGATGATTTTGCAGCATCTTAAAACAATTCCTCTGTCTGGGTCGTTTAAGTCCCTCACTACACTCGTGGAGCATTAGTGAAGGAATAAATTGAAATAAATTGAAATGATGCAATGATGTTTCCAGGATCTGATGTGCATGAGAAACAGCACACTCACAACAGCGACAGAAACGTCAAATTAAAAGACCTTCTGTGAAACACACAGACATCATCTGACATAATGACAGAATGTGAGGGATGTTATCCTCCACCCTTCTTCATCACCACATCAGACACTCAGTTAGAACACACTGAAGAAGATTCATTTGTTTTTTTAGTCCTATAACTGACTCTATCTACATTTTTATTATTATTCACTTTATACAGCGCAGTTTCAGTATGTATTAAATCTGATAATATTCTTTTTAATTTTAAACCTCACATTAGTGCAGCGTTCGAGTTTTAAATATCATTAAAATCATAAATGGAGGTTTTGTTAAAAAAAAAAAATGGAAAAACTGGTTAAAAAGACGTTTCTCTTTTCACGGCCTGTGACTGGTTTCAGGAATCATTACAGTCGGCGATGCCAGAAAGCTGTGAATTTCTGGCTGAGATGCAGCTGAATGAATGAATGAATGAATGAATGTTTCTTAGGAGATGCTTTCTTACATTCTGCAGATTTAACTGGAGCTGCTGCTTGTATGGCTCGAACTCCTGTGCCAGTTCATACCCCTCGTGGTAGAAGGTGAACAGACTTTGTAAAAAGGCCAGAAGCTGCAAAAATAAGCAACAACAAGAGCAGTTTAATGTCATGAGTGCAAACAACATGGAGGCAGGACTTTCATTTTTATTAGACTTCTTTCTTGTCGCCTGCTCTGGGAGCTTTCAGGAGGGTTCTGCTCTGCGCTGATAGCATCTGTCATTGCTTAATAGCCCGAGGCTCTCGACTACATCCCTGATATGAGTTCAGAGGGCTGGCAGAAATCATAAACAGGCAGCATGGAGAGATCTGATCCAATTTTTTTATTAGGAAAGATGAGTGGGATATAAAGGTTGGGATAAAACTCACACAATAAAAAGCGGAGTCCTTAGGAATCTACAGATGAATCTGACAGTTTTATTATTTAATGCTGTACCATGACATCTACTTTATATAAGCACAGGTTGCATGTGTGATGTCACAAAGCGAAGATGCTGCTTCCAACACAACACAACTCAAGCGGATTGAACTCCTCTGAGTGTCTCGCTTCTTCTCTCTGTGTTGCAAAAATTCTGTTATTATTTTGGATTTAAGGCTTTAACATCACAAACAGCCTAAACACTAAAGACTCCAGTGTTCAGAAGCTGTATGTGTCTTTTCTTCACCACATAGTTCACACGGTTGAATGTTGGTCAGGAGACACACCTGCATTGGGTGAGGTGCTTAAACAAGAATGCTGCACCATCATAAATTTGTAGACGGTTCTGAAACACAGCCTCCTCTGAGATTTAGAGAAGCTTCTCCACTACGGTGATATAAACTCTGTCCTGTCACAATCTGTTTAGAATTTTCCTGCATTCCATTGTGCTTTTGATCAGTCTGCCAGGAGCGCAAATAAATACATTTAATGTCCTGGAATGAGGCACCAAATTCATGGCTGTTTTTATCAGTCAAGGTCAAATGCAGGCGTATTTCAGTCCACGTCTGCACCACACACAGATTTATGCCTTCACCCTGTCGGCCGGAGATGCTGCTGGAGGATGTAAACAAATGAGACGACTTAAGAGCCACTCAGTTTTCATTGTGATGCTCTTAGCCTCTTAATGTCAGAGAACTTTTATGCTTCCTGGTAACCTCTGGTTCCACTGACATTAACGCTGAGCATCACTAATTCACAAACAAAACAAATGTCCTGGGTTTACGGAAGCCTTTTATATCATTTTTAGATGAAAAGAAGAACCTGCTTTTCATACTTTTTTATCTTTAAAGGTCTGATAGTGAAATCAGATAACAGTGGATGCCCATGAGCAAAAATAAAAATGGGCCATACTGAAGCCCTTCCTTTTGATCTTATCAGTACACTTGCAGATTAATAGATAATTAAAAATAAACTATATGAACAAAAGTGTCGAGACACCTGCATACCTTTATGCTTTTTTTTACATTGTATTAATTAAATTCAGTTTCTCTCTGCACCCATAACACCAATATAAGATCTTACCGGCTCCACAAATTCAAACTTCTTCTTCTCCTGCACCTCCTGGATTTTGAAGACATACTCCAGGGAGGTGTCATGAAACAGCAGCCTCTCTTTATCCATCAATGCATCCGCCTGCATCACCCACAGAAGGCCTTGTTAACCAGGGGTTAATGTTTAGAGGACAGAGGTGCTTCAGTGTGTAGCTGATGTAATATTTTAAAATGGATGCAGTTAATCAGTAAAATTCTGTAAATGTTTAATCATCAGGTTTATTCTGAAAAACAGAAGGTTTGCTTTTTCTGCCGGATGAAATTTGACTCACCTCCTGAAGCGACGACTCTTTTTTCTTCCCAGACAGATTGAGATGCTTCTCCAGAGAGGAATAATACTTCTCGCTCTCTTTATTAAACTTTTTCTTCCTTTCCTGTTGCAGGTAAATAAATATCAAGTGGTTAGAACCACATCCCTCTGAATACAGACTTTTGTAATTTAATTTTGGGACAGAAGTATATTGTTATTGTTATTGACATAAGTAGATTTTATATTATTATTTAGCACCATTTCTTCATGTGCTATATCTTATTGGCCTCTAGGTGGACCTATGGTTCTGTGTTAATGTTTATACACGGAATCATCTTAATCACTTAATTCAGATGTTTAATTCAGTCTTCTCTGCTGAAGAAAATCATCAGCACATAGTCATGCATTATGCACAATTTCATGCTTTCAACAGTTTGGGGAAGGCTTTTTACTTTTCAGCATGACAATATACCAGTGCAAAAGCTTCTCTACCTGCAGTGCCCTCTACATCACACTATCATACACGCAGTGATAGAATCTTTACCAAAAAAGATCAGTATTGTGGCAGCAGCTGAAATGTTCTTGTGTGTGAGTGCGTGATTTATTTCCCCATTAACTGAAATTACTCCCTTCAGCAACATCTCTAACTCTCTGTTCCAAATCAAGCTGAATAAGTGGTTCAAATGTTTGCTGTTTACAATTCAGCACCAACCCTTTCAATGTTCCTATGTCTCTGCTCCTCCTCCAACTGTGGTAACCCATCAGCTTCAAGGTCTCTTTGGTTTTGCATTCACTTATTCCTGTGAAAGTTATTTAAAGATTTTTTTCTTTGAATTTCACAATGAATAAATAAAAAAAGGAAATGAAATGAAATAGTTGCACAAACCAACATCCTATCCATTACTGAATCAACACAGCAGCTGATCACTTTAATTCATTCATTCATTCATTCATCCATTATCTCCCGCTTATCCTCTATTAGGGTCGCGGTGGGGTTCCCCATGCCCATCCAGAGGAGAACATTTCGGGCGCTGGGCAGATAGACCCAGGACAGGGCGCCAATCCATCGCTGGGCACACACTCACTCACACAGACACACTCTATATGGGGCAATTTTGAGAATTCAATTAACTTGATCCATGTTTTTGGACTGTGGAAAGAAAACCGGAGAACCCGGAGGAAACCCACGCAGACTTCGGGGATTCGAACCGGGAATCCCTAGCGCTGAGAGGCGAACGTGCTAACCACTAAGCCACCGTGCCGCCCACTTTAATTCAGTACAAAATAAATCTACATATAATAAAAATTAGGTTTATTATAAAATATGTTCTATATACTTTTGCTTGTTATATTTGTCTTGGTTCTATACTGATGTGTCTCTGATCTTCACCTGATCTCTGTGAATGTGTGTGTGATGCCTCCTGACGTAAAAATAAACCCACAAGATCACAGGACCCTGAATCCTGGCACCATCACACCTCTGACATTTCCCATATCTTTGTGGCAGATCGTCAGCTCTGTGCTGTTTTATCCATAAACGTGACTGAAGATGGTTCTTCACTCTCTTATTTTAAACACATCACACATTCTGTCAACAACATTTCCAAGATGTCTCAGACAATGTATTATTTTGAGTTATTTTGGGTTTTTTTTTAACACATGAACTTATTTAAATGACAGAAGGGGATGTTTTACTTACTATCAGCATCTCAAACGCTCATTAGAGGTATATTATATACTCACTGTCTCATTAGTATTTCACACAGTATCTCCTATATGCTCAGCACTGTCATGTACCTATTATCTTACACTCAGTATCTCATATACTCAATGTTACCTCACACTGTAGTAACTCATATAATCAGTATCATCTCACAATCAGTAATCTCTTATAGACTCAGTTTTGTTATCTAATACTCAATATCAGTATCTCATATACACTATTATAATATAAGATTTAACAGTTTACTCCACAGTTGTTTGTACATAATGTTTTTAAAACTATGAGATAAAATGAACCACATTCTAAGAGATACATCAAAAACAGGTCTCTTAATAATGGGATGCTCTCAGAACCTTATCATATCAGCAGATTGTCGAGGCGTGAACAGTGTCATCAGTCTGCCCCCAGATTTCTCAAATCAATACAATCCCACTGCTCAAAAATCAAAAGGTCAATGCTAAATCTGTTCCTCAGTGGAGAAGACAACATGAGGTCCTCTCCACTTGAATGACAGCTAGTGGTTACAGATATTAACACGTGTGAGCACACAGGAGACTCCTGTCAGCAACTTCACCTGCTTTGCTATCTTCATCCTGATGTCAAGTGGTTGCGATGACAGATTAGCAAGGTGCAAAACATTTCCCTCTCCGAGCCGAAGAATTCCGCCTGGAACGCTTTCTACACATTCTGTGCCAAACAATCAGGTCCTTTCGTTTAGTGTTTCTTAGCCTTTGGGCATCCACATGTCTGCTGCTCTGAGGGAACACTGCTTCAACATGTTTCTGCAGCTCCACCAGTTCGTCTTTAGAAGTGGCCTAAATACTTCACATTCATTTCCAGCAGCGATAATGTTGTTTCAAGAGAGTAAAGTATTGCAAAGCATTGCAGCTTTGGGCCAATCCTTTCAGATTCAAAATAAACCTATCCTAAAGATTAAGACTGTCAGGAACTGCAGTCTGACTTCAGCTTAAAGACATCTGTCCATAAGTTCATTACCGAGAGTCATCACAATTAAAGTGGTACATATAAGACAGATGATATGAACACCTTTGGAATGAATTGGAACAAAATTTGGTCAGGATCAATCAAATAACCGATGCTCCGATCTGGCAGACACACACACACACACACACACACACACACACACACACAGACATGTAATGACATGAATTAAAAAGGTAAATGAATTGGTTTACTTCTATTTCATTAATTTACAAACACATGCTCTACTTCTGAGTGTAAATCAGATGCAGCTTTAGTCAGATCTGTTTAAATTCAAGGTTCTAATGATTTCCTGAGTAGTAAAATGAAGATTGTCTACATGAACTCTGTTACCTGAACCATGAAACCAGCACCATGAACCACTGCACACCTATGACATCATGTCATTCATGCTTATGGTTTTAAAACGCCCCATCACCAGTCATAACATCAGGGGGGAGGGGGATAAGGGATGGGGAGGGGTGTCACATTAAAACAAAGAGCAGACAAAGTGTGCACCGTAAAAGAGGGGACGGTAACCAGCTGCCCACACAGGTAGGTGTACATGATAAAATGGCCATTGACTGTAAGTACCACGTGGGAGGAGGAGATGAAATGACTGTTGAGTTTCTATTTTAATAACGTGTTTGTATTGTATTTAAATAATCTGGTTTTTAGCATCTCGGTGCTTTATGTCGACTTCTTCTTCTCAGTCTTGTCCTGAACTCCATCTCTCGTTCCACAGACTGCAAATGAGCTCAGTCTGCGATCAGAGAGCGAACGGTACAGCGCAGGCTCAGGATCAGCGTCTCTACAAGAGCCAGACACAAGCAACAGTACGAGGAAAGACTATTCCAAACGAAAAAAGAAATGCCATGAGATCTGATCAAGCGCTCTGATTAATCTGTGTTCAGAGGTCAGTACTGTGGTGGTGTGTTGTTTCATCGCAGCTTCAGCGATTCAGGAGGAAACTGGTGTTTTTTTTTAATCTTCGGTGTTCTGAGTCATGAATCACAATCCAACACATGAAGGCTGATCTAACAGATGACATCTGCTTTGCTTAAACAAAAATGATTTGCTGAAAAAACAGAATGGGTTCAAACGTGATGTTTAAACCCATTCTGTGGCGTGACTGTGACTGTGGCATGGTTGTTGGTAGCAGACAGGCTGGTCTGATTTTCAAACAGACCAGAATCTGGGATTCTAACAGATCTAACCCTGAACAAACCACCAGTCTGACTGCAGCAGATCGACATAAAGTGGAAAGATACAGGAGAGAAATCCGAACTCTGATGGACTAAACAATAATCATTTAAACACTCTGCAAAGGGCACGGCATTAATCCCACTCCTCCTCCTCTTTACTCCTGTCACGTGCTTCCTCATCCATCTGATCAATTATACCTACTTTAACACAATTAAAATAAAACATGGCTTCATTTTTTCCTCCCTTGTGATTTTCAGAGCTGCAAGCCAACATCTCCTAATACAGATTAATTACTGGCGCTAAGAGATGAATGAGTGATGAAAGAATCATAACTGGACTTCCGCACATAACCGGAGTCTTCAGTGTCTCACATCGAGAAATGCATTATTCATGTAACACAGGGGCGGTGTGAACGAATGACAAAACACGACAAAATGAGACAAAATGACCCACAAACTCTGAATCTGTATGATCAGTAGAGCTGATGTCATAGACACTGAGTACACAGTGTACCTAACAAAGTGGCCATTGAGTGCATGAATTAACAAAACAAATAATGTATTCTATATTAAAGACTGTAGTCAGTACATGGTGGTCTCTGATTGGCTGTGGTGCTCCCTCAGGTGCAGTGTGGGTTCTGTGGAGCAGGACGGCCTGTAGGAACCTGAGTCAGAGGCACCGCAGTGACACGCCAACATAATTAGATATTTTCATACATGACTAATCACCATTTGTACTTTTCTCATTCTCACATTCACACCTCCTTCAGTGAGAGAGAGCGACAAGGGCAGATGGGAGAGACAGAGAGTGAGGAAGAGAGAAAAAACATGAAAAGATTCTGGAACGATGACTTCACTGAAGAGAAGAGACGAAAAGGATGTAATAAACATGAAATAATAAGATGCTGGCGCTGAAAGCTGGTCTGAGAACAGAGAGGGGTGAAGGGGAGATCAGATCCGAGTGCCATGTTGGATTATGAAGATGAGGATGAAGAGCCTCGCATTCGATCATACAAATAAATAAATTGGATGTTTAAAGGGTTTAAATCTGAACCGACAAACAAAAGCATTGTTATGATGTCATGAAACCTACAGAGTGATGATGTCATCACCTCATTTCAGACCCATTGCCCTTAATCACCCCGTCCCAAAAACGCCTCACTGTGTCCTAGGCCTGTCTCCCTCTCTCTCTCTCTCTCTCTCTCTCTCTCACTCAATCTGTATATCACTCTATCTAATGGTCTCGCTTTCACTCGCTCTCTCTCTCTCTCTCTCTCTCTCATTCTCTCATCTTCATCCCTTAACCTTTGCACCATTTTAAAATATGTTTAAATGTCCTGCTTTTTATGCATTAATAATTATTTCTTTTAATGGGAGCTGTAAGGTGCTACCGACAGTGCACATTACAGACAGAATGTCATCGGCACTTTGATCCAGAGCACCTCCTGCCGAGACCCAAACCTTCCACAGTTCACGCTCCTCTGAGCTTCACATCACCTTAATCTGCCTCGTCTGTTCTGAACACGCGGCGCTGCTGCGACTTTGTAACAGCGGGGGACCGATTCATCTGATGTTAAACTGTAAACGTTCTTCATGACAAGATAAACGCTCCATATTAGGAGAAGTGGTTCTGCTTCAGAAATGCGGCACTGAATTAAGGAACCTCCCTCAGTGACACAGAACATCAGGCGTCCAGAACCAGAACCTCTGGTTTAATGACCTCGGAACTGAAACAGGAATTGGTCATCTGATTATTTGTGCTTTGCGTTCTAGGTTCCCTCATGGCTCTTTCTTTACACGTTCAGGGGTCAATCCATGTTAAGGTGAAATAACTGAATAAATGTGAAGAATAAATTCAATATAAAAAATATATATACAAAAAGACGGTAAGCATTTGCAAAGTTAATATAATGGTTTAAAGATTTCTCATTGTTGGATACATAGTTGAAGATGTTGGCTGATTCTATGTGGTTCCTTCACTGTCTTTAATCCCAGTTTGTCTTAAGGCAAAAGGAGGAACTAAACACCTGGCAGGAGGTGAAAGCAAAAACAAGAGAAGTTTTGGTCCTGTGTGGATTAATCAATGTGGTTTTTCTTTGAAAAGCTCTGCCACAGGGATGTTCAGCAAGGCACACACACACACACACACACACACACACACACACAGAGGCCTTGAGGTAAGATATGTGTGAACAGCACCTTATACGAGAATCATCACTCCAGCTTCATCCTCCCACTCACGCTGCAGGCGAAAGCTCACAGTCACACACTCAACTAACTTTAAAGCTGCACTGAGAACTTTTATACTTAAAGAAACAAATCAACAATGTAGAGAAATTCAGCCAAAAATAAACCAAAATCAACAAAACAGGAGAGAGGGTTTTGAACCAAAGATACACAAAGTCCAGGTCCTCACACATCCACAATGTCATTACAACTAACACACAACTGACTCTGACAAAGCAGCACCTTCACATCAAAGTCAGGCACTTCTATAGGTTTTTAATCAATAGATTAGCTCATTGGTTCAAACCCTTTGAGTTGATTCTGCTTGTAATATATATATATATATATATATATATATATATATATATATATATATATATATATATATATATATATATATATATATATATATATATAATAATCAGCAGATATTCAGCAGATGTTTAATTAAAGACCTGTGTTTTTAGCAGAATGTGTTTTAGAGAAGGATGAACCGTGTGTTGGTTTTTGGCAGCTAGAGCAGGACGTGTTTAAAGAGGCAAAGAAGAGAGTGGAGTGAGAGACGATGCTTCTGACAGAAGAGAAATGTTTTCTTTGTCCTGATTGCATGTTGAGATCTTCAGCTCAGACAGCCATTACACGCCGTCAATAAATGGAAGCAATTATTACCTCCTTAATTTTATAGTATTATCATCATCAGTGGATGTTTAAAAACGACAGCGCTGCTGTTCTTTCTTCATTTGTGATCACGAAAGTCTCGGGATAGGCTCCTCAGCCCTTTAAAGTCCATCAGAAAAGCCCAGAGTGCAGAGTCTTTTAATGCAAAATGAATCACAGGAGACTTTGAGGTTTGGAGGCAGAACGAATCACGGTGCTCCGGTTTCAGTCACATGGGCTGAAAAACACGCTGGTTTCAGCAGGGAGTCCAAGGCCTTTACTACAGCGGCTCTGTGGGACTCCCTGGCACTGCCAGTGTGTGTGTGTGTGGTTGTGTTTGATCATCTGACTGCATGCTTGACCACCAACATTTTAACTTGTAGTTGAATTGAAAGAGTAATGAGATGTTGAGTGTAAACCTTCTAGTGGGTGTGGCCTGTCTGAGACCCCAGTGGATTTCAGTGTTTGTTTCTGAGGATATTCTGAGGATTCTGAGAATTCTTTGTAGAAACAGTTTGGGGAAGGTCCGCTTGGATCCACACTTGGATCAAACCTTAAGCCTCAACATTAACTGTTCTTCACCAAATCATCAATCCATCCACTGTCTTCCAACAACTGAGCTCAAATAATTCCACACTAATAAATCAGCACCAGCATCATCTCATTATTAAAGTTTTACCACAGAGGGCACCAAATCCTTAACAATGCTCTTACAACTGCTTTGAAGATAAAGAATTAAGAATTATCTTTTTTTAATTCCTGTTGATTTGCAACCTGAACATGTAACAGGTTCTATTGTTTCTCTCCATGTTCCGATGTTCTGATGCAGAATAGAAATGGAGCAGCGTTCAACTAAATACTGATCTGGCGTTAAAATAAACAATGACCCTGTACAGCTCATAACCTCTGGGATACAGACAGCCGAACCGACATGTTAACATATTAAGCTTCATAAAAATTTAACAGCATAAATAAATAAACACTTACTTTAGCTGCTCCAATCTGCTCCCTGCGAAACTTCTCCAGAGGAGTGATGAGCACTTCATCTGCATTCTGGATCTGAAAGCAATCAAAAAAGATTTAATGTTAACAGAGAATCTTAAGTGGGAATTTTAATGAGTGCTGCTGAATTAGGGATATCTGTAGTGGATTAACATTTCAACATGGCTGGAGATGCTCCATCAATATTCTTTTAATTAGAGGTCGGAGGCGAACACAGCATTTTTTTACGGTCTATTGCAAAAATTAAATGTAAACCACTTATTTATTCATTAAACATTTATTTACCAAAAATCAATGAAACATTGTTAATTTAAAAAATACTAATAAAACCAAATTATAGGAAAATACAAAGAAATCTAACTCAATAAAATCAATTTATTTCAAGAAAATAATTACTTGGAAAAAAGCCCTGACTTGTTGGAGAACATACTAATGTGACATTTATGATTTAATTCTGAATGACTTCATGACTTAGCTAAATGGATGGAGGAATTCTGAGCATTTATGGAGGCATAGTTCTGTTCCTGCAGGCGTAGTTAACCGATGAGATGAGCTTGGTGCGTTCGTTACCACATTTATTCTTTGTACAGAGTACTCAGCACAGCCGCAGAGCTCCAGGAGACCAGAGCCACACTGAATGTTTTTCATTCTCGCAGCAGCCGTCGGCGAATTGTCTCCTAAAAGATGTGATTATCTGCTGCCGTTATTGTAGTTCCTTCAGAATTACAGGAGGTTATGAAATTATGAAGCTTATTGTGAATCCTCGGACCGCCACACTCACATCCTGCTTTTACCATTCATACCTCTCTCAATGGCTAAAATAGTACTCGCAATATCCAGGCCACCAGACATCAGTGTTATTACTGCTGGAAAAGACGACCATTGAACACAACTGTACAAACAGTGCACACAAAAAGACCCCAAACACAGAACACTGATGATCCGCAAAACCTCTGACTTTCACTGGTCTGTTCATGGGAAAATATGATACACTGATTCAGACCCAGCTATCTATCACGGTGGCTTAGTGGTTGGCACGATTGCCTCTCAGCGCTAGGGATTCTTGGTTCGAATCCCCATCTATGGGGTGTGGAGTGGAGTTTCCATGTTCTCCCCGTGTCGGTGTGGGTTTCCTCCGGGTTCTCCGGTTTCCTCCCACAGTCCGAAAACATGGATCAAGTCAATTGGGTTCTCCAAATTCCCCTATATAGAGTGTGTCTGTCTGAGTGAGTGTGTGCCCAGCGATAGATTGGCACCCTGTCCCGGGTGTATCTGCCCAGCCAGAAACGTTCTCCCCTGGATGGGCATGGGGAACCCCACCACGACCCTAATATATAGGCTAAAGCAGAAGACAATGAATGAATGAATGATTCAGACCCTGACAGAATTGTTGGCTTACATCTGCAAACCATGAGCTGGATTACATCTGCAAACCACCCAGAATCAAACCACATTAGGACCCAGGACAGAGTCCATATTATTCCAGTGGTTGTTGATTCTCAGTACTGCAATGACATGACATGGTGGTGGTATGTTACTGTACTAAGACAAGAAGTACTAACACAAGATTTCAACATTTCTATTGGACTGTACAGCTTCTACTGTTCTACATCAGATAGCACATTCTTCCTCTCTGGAACTTCATCGGACCTCTGCAGTGATGTGTTCCACTTTCAGACAGAGTGCTTAAGGAGCAGGTAGATTTTTCAGAGACAGAAGTAGGAGTCTCAGTTTCGACCGTTTGCAGGTATGAAAATGGGAAATGTAATTCCTCAGAGGCGACAGTGTGGACATATTTCATTACCAGTCATGTCAGCATGGCTGATTTCACACACCGCAACTTCTAATCTGCAAACGTCAGGCTCTGCGCTGCTCATACACTGCGACAGATTTAAATCACTCGCCATCACCCTCAGAGCCGTTTTACTGCGGCTCCACTGGGAAGTTTCCAAAGTGATACCATTCTCAGAATGTCAGCCCAAAAAGATTTAGGCAGCGTGAAACAGGACAACTGCTTGCATCACCATCCCGAGAGAAACCAATCTGCACCTGAGCCCTGAAGACTCCTTCACTCTTCATCATTCTGCACCACCATGGTGCCTTGCTACTTAAAACCTCCCACCAGCTTCCTTTCCTCCCATATTCAGGGTTATAAGAGTTAAATAAATTCCAGCTGTAATATAAACCAATGAAGACATGTTCACTGTTAATTATGACCAAAGATAAATGTTTTAAGAACAATAAATTAAATTAAATACTATATATCTTTAAAAAAAAAAAACTTTCCATAAGACTCTTTTAAAAAACTATAAACAAACGAGTAGAACCCAACGCTGGATGTCTGTGAAAATGGTGCCCTCAAGTGGTACTGTGAGAAACTGACATACTACCAAGAGGACATAGCCACAGGGGCTCAGGAGTACTGTAGTGGTAGTTTTACTTATTACAGTCCACTGATCCAGTCCAGTCATCAATCAATGGCTTTAATAGATACAGATGTGTTGATTCTTAACATCAGGGACCATAAAATGTGCTTTTTTATGTCTTGGGTTCAGATATAATCATATATAATATTCATTCATTCATTTATTCATTCATTATCTCCCGCTTTATCCTCTACTAGGGTCGCGGTGGGGTTCCCCATGCCCATCCAGGGGAGAACGTCTCGGGCGCCAGGCAGACACACCCAGGACAGGGTGCAACCCATCGCTGGGCACACACTCACTCACACAAACACACTCTATATGGGGCAATTTTCAGAATTCAATTGACTTGATCCATGTTTTTGGACTGTGAAAGGAAACCGGAGAACCCGGAGGAAACCCACGCAGACACGGGGAGAACATGGAAACTCCACCCAGATGGGGATTCGAACCGGGAATCCCTAGCGCTGAGAGGCGAACGTGCTAACCACTAAGCCACAGTGCCGCCCCATATATAATATATTGCTGATATTGTGAATAGCACTGATGATGATGATGATGATGATGATGATGATGATGATGAGTCCTCGCGCAGCATCTGAACGTCACTGCTGTAGAGTTGTTCACACAAAGGAAGCATCAACTGCTTTTAGGTCCAAATGAAGTTCTAATTTGAATGTGTGTAGAAACGAAGAGTGTGTGGCCAAAGGGCTTCAAACGCTGGGAGTATTTTGGGTGGACTTTCTGTAACCTGTGATTAAAACATGACTATTTATCCAGCTGAGCTCAGTGTGTTTACAACAATAGACAATGTAATGCATTCCACAAATGCAGACTCTGAGTAATGAGAGACAATAACAGGCTGGTGGAGGCTCTGCAAGGGAAGGTGTTGGAGGAAGATAACAGCACCTGGTTAAATAATTTTAAAAAAGCCGAAGACAAAATGGGGAGAGTTCAGAGTTTTATCTGCAGCTAAACAGAAGTGAATGAGTGAAAAGCTTCTCTCAGCACAACATCAGACTGCTGGCCTTGTATTCAGCACCGCCACTGAGGCTCAGTAACCCTGAACTGACTTCAGCTGAGCAGAACATGCTCTCTCTCTCTCTCTCTCACTCACACACACACACACACACACACACACACACACACACACACACTCTCTTTTTCTTTTGCCCCTGCTGCTTTCTTCTTGGCACATTTCTTTCATTTCTCTCTTTCCTCCAGGATGTTTTTATTTCTCTCCCATAACTTAAATGCTGTTTTCATTTCGCAGTCATTACCCCATTCTCAGTTTGGTACAGTAACAGTACGTTCCATTACAGTAAAGAGGCCAGACCTCAGAGGTTTCAAACCGGGATGTCCCTTAACAGGGATCCGAATTAAAAAGCACCAGATAAAATTATTATTCATTTTTTAAAGCCTAGAGGTAAACCAAGAGGTTGGAACATCATGTAACAACATTTTGGAGACTCATTGAATCCAAAAAATACATCCGCTGCAGAATCAGGTTTGAATAAGACCCCAGAAAGGTTGCTGTCTCATATAAAGGTTGTTCGGTCATCTTCATTCTCCATCTGTGTTTTTATTTCTCTTTACTTCCATTAATTCAACCCTTTTGTCTCTGCTGTTTATTTGTAGGAAGCATCTGGGAGAATTCAAGCCTCCTGGCCTTACACTGCTGCAGGTCAATAAGTCTGTGCTTTGGACAAACAGACCCGGGTGGCTGACACACACAAAACTTGTTGATTCAGAACATCACTCACAGCTTGATCGACCCTCAATAAGACCTCTCCCGTTTAAGTGGCTCCCGGTGCACCGACGCTGCCTTTCAGTTTAATCACATGGGCCACCTTGAATATATATTAGTTAATAACGAAGCTCAGCAGGAGATGAAGCTCATTTAATACAGGTTTTATAATACTGGATCAGTGAGGGATGAACCTCCCATCACTCATCATCTTTTCTTGTCTATCTGAAGCTGAAGTTTAAATCCAGATGTTGGTCCATGTGACCGAATGAAGGAGCTCTGTTTTTAAACAGATAACAGATACTGTTATCCAGCTCTGACTAAACCAGCAAATAAATTAGGTCTGTTTTGTAGAAATGTCTGCATCTGTTTACACAAAGCTGGAAGTGTACCGAGCTTGATTTTATTCACCGGTGGAAATGGGACTGAATGTTTTGTCCATATATTCAGTTTTTTCATGAGTTTACAGAATAAGCAGGATGCTGGAAGCTTGGAAACCCAGGGCATCATTAGTGTCATCTCGTTTTTCTGAAACGCTTCAAGGGTAACAGTCTGATACACGTCTTTGGCCTTGTGGATGGCACAAGAACAACAACATTTAATCTGCGCAGGAATAGAGCCGAGAGTCTGTTCAGGAGCTCTGAGGGCCAAGGAAACAAAATCCTGCAGCAGTTTAGAAAATAAATATATAAGAATAAACTAATAAAAAGCGCCTGAATCTCAGATAATTTCAGACACTTGAAGAAAGACAGCTTCTCAAAGAAAAAAACTGACTCTATTTGCATGGGGGATTTGTTTACCAGCATGCCGATTGAAATGATAACTAAATGTGCCGGCTATTTCCAAAGCCATAAAGAACTCCAGTCTGGCTGTTCTGAGGTAGCTGTGAGTGACGGCTCTCAGTCCATAAAGGACGTCGCAATCTGAAGCCCATGAATCATTTAGAGACTATTATGTGATTGCACTGTTTTTTACAGAGGGCTCTGGGAGGTTGCAAATGGCCATTGTGAGGATTCTCCCGTCTCACTGGACTCATTTTAAACTTATCCCTGCGAGTTATTGGAACACGGACAGCTCCTGCTGCTGTTTAAACAATAAGACACACCTTAATGAGATGATGCCTGTTTCACTTGTTTGAGGGAAAAGGAAGTGATCGCATCAGACCTTGAGAACAGAGCCTCTGTGTAAAGAACAATTTGATTTATTTTAATACAAAAACAATTCAATATCTTCTGCTGGATTTTCTCTTTAGAGCAGTCAGTCTCAACCGGTGAGACGTGGAACCACAAAACCTTTCCAGAAACAGTGTTGAGAGCTTATGCTTGTTAAGATCCTATACCCATCTCACAGCAACAAGAGGTGGAGGGGGTGGAGGTTGGAATAATGAGGGTTTGCAGAACCAGGTGCAGCCTCTACTGAGAACCAACTATTGGTTCTAATGCAAATCACCACTGTTTTAATTAAACAGTTGTATTTAATGAATGACACTTTATTATGTGGATATATTATTAATAACAAATAATTAACACATCTGCATCTTGACTCTGAGACACGGCTTTTATTTGTACAAGATTAGGCGTGGCCTGATTAAGGGGGTGGGGCTAATATGCAATTTTGTTCTTCAGGTGATTATCAATGCATTTAAATCTTTATATATGTAATAAGGTCCACAAACTGCTGTTATAAATTACAACCCCTCCCCCACGTACACACACACACACACACATACACACAGAGCAGGGGTACACTGGCATGTTTTGGGTAATTTTCTGATCTTTTATATCAGAATGGTTACCAGCAGACGGGGTACAGGCGACACGCCCGCCGTTATCTGACTGATAGTTATGGTGGAACACGAGGCTTTAAAGTGCAGCAGACCTAAACAAAAAAGTTCTCCTCAGAGCTCGGCAGGTTTGTTTACTTGAGCTTTATTCTTATCAGCACAGCAGAACCACAGGGTCTCGAACCTGAACGTAGCCAAGGGCCTGATCGATGGTTGAACTAGACAGCTATGTAAAAGTAAAATACTGCATTTGTATGAAACTCAGGCTTTACGCACAAACCTCAAAGCCGTGTGAGGCAGGCGGAAGCTGAGTAAAGATCTAAATCTGGATCTTACCAGCCGTTTTCTTTCCTCCTCCACTGTGTTCAGTAGCTGTGAAAACTGCTTAAAAGACTGAGCTGCAAGAGAAGAGAAAAAAATCCGAGTTAATCCGTCTACACAGCTTTTTCTCGCAGAGTCAAAGTAAGACATGTATGGACAAAAGTATTGGGACATACCTTTTAATAACTAAACTCATGCGTTTCATTCAGTCTCATTATTACAGATAAATTAAATCAAACATATAGCCATTGTAGAAACCGTTTGGGTCATTTTTGATGTTTGATGACTTAATATGAACAGATGACTTATATTATAAATTCATCCATTATCTTCCGCTTTATCCTATATTAGGGTCGTGGTGGGGTTCCCCATGCCTATCCAAGGGAAGAAAGTTTCGGGCGCTGGGCAGATACACCCAGGACAGGGCACCAATCTATCGCTGGGCACACACTCACTCACACAAACACACTCTATATGGGGCAATTTAGTGAACTCAATTGACTTGATCCATGTTTTTGAAATGCGGGAGGAAACCGGAGAACCCGGGGGAAACCCACGGAGACACGGGGAGAACATGGAAACTCCACCAAGATGAGGATTCGAACCTGGAACCTGGCGAACGTGCTAACCACTAAGCCACCGTGCTGCCTTGCCTTATATTAAGAGAATGTTAAATCAAGTTTGTGACTGTGACTGGAGTCCACATGCCCTCATTCCATGACAACATCCTGGTACCCTGGTACTCTATCAAAACCATAAACAAACCAGTAATAATCACCTACAGCTGAATAAGGGCACTTCCTTCTGAGCTAGTGGAAGTTCTGGGATGCTTTATGTGCTAAATGGAACACAACCTTGCTTAAGGCATCATTTGAAATCAACATCAGTTTAAAGATGAATGAAGCCTCAGAGGTCTGTGTGTGTTCTGTCTCACTGAGTTCCATCATCAGCAGGAGTAAATTAGGAAAAGGGTTCGACTGGATCACTAACAGCAGCGCTAACCTACTTTCTTCTGCACACTAATAGAACGGCAGCCGATGGGAGCGCGGCATTGCCCGTATGTCAAGGTGGTATGTGCGGAGTGCTGCGCTGCTTCATTAAGTAACGAGATGGAGAAGGGAATCAGCCTCGCCTCGGTTCGGTCTCCTCTTCACTCTCTCATATGGTTTCAACACGCGTTTGGCTCCTTACTCACGAGTCGTACTGCAACCCAGCCTACACCATTATCGAGCCATGCATCATTTTCCTCACTACTCTCTGGCCATTTATGCTCCATTTAGCAGACTCACACTCGTAACCTCCACCAAAGTCTCTTTTTTAATATGGGGTCTGAATAATGCCGCCTCGGTTTGCCTTTATGAGCATCAGTGTGTATGAGGCTGTCTGCGTTGAGAAACAGTAGATAAAAGATGGCGGGGGAAATGACCTGCTGAAGGCAAACTGAAAAAGGCAGAGGTGCAGGGGGAAATGAAAAAATTTAATAAAATAAATAAATAAAGATGTAAAGAGAAAGAGAGAGAGACAGAGGGAGTAGTACATGGACCAGAAAATATCACAAACCCACCAACATTATTTACTCAGTTTTTTTAAATGATACTGAAATATTGTAGATTATAAATTTAGAAAAAACACAGAACAACTGAAAGATAACAGTTAAATGGAGATCAACAGAGTGATGGGTTAAATGTGGAGGACAAATTCCTCTGTTTGAAAGTATCACAAAAAAATTATATACTTTAAAGGTTGCAATAAAAGTAGTTAATGTTTTTTTTTCTTAAGTCACCTCCATCAGGTTGCAATGTAAGGCATTATAATTATTACCAAATAAAATCCAACAATTTTCATGTCCATGATTTTAAGTTATTTGTTGCTGTACAAATTTTTTTATTTAAGGTTTTAATTTGTGTGTTTTTAAGATGTTTGTATCTGCAGCTCTAACAAAGTAAAATAAACTTTTTACGAAAATCACAGTTAAATTAAATTAAACGGAGGGAGAAATAATGCAACCAAAAAAAGAAGAAAAAGCCTGCTGTAAGACAGTGAGACAGACAGAGAGGCAGACAGACAGAGAGGCAGACAGACAGTCACCTCTGAGTTCAACCTGCAGAGCAATTAATATTTCTGTTGCCACATGTTCCACTGTGAGATTGATTTCATGATAACTGCTCTGGATTGTGAATGTCACGGCAGGAAGCCATAGAATGAAATCGATAGGAGGTCACGCGGCCTCGTCTCACTCCTCTCCCCCCCGGCAGCCCCCACCCGCATCCTCCTGAAGCCGGACGCAGCTTCAAAGTGGACTTTGGGTTCAGATTGATCAGGACGGCTCACAGTGGTGCAGACAAGTTGCTCAGAAAGCCTTCGTTTCATCAACGACCAGATGGATTACAGGGACAATTACATTTTTTGGGTGAAAGCAATTCTGCCCTGTAAAAGGACGAGAAGCAATCAGATCAGCAACATCACGCCCTCCGCTGTAACACTGTGAAAAAAATCTCATCCATCAGCCTCCACCAGAAAGGTCAACCTACTGCCAAAGGGAATTAAGCAATAAGGAACTTAAGAGTTACAGGGTTAGTGATGGATGGGTGATTTTAGTAGAGGGGTGATGAACCCGTCACCTAATTATACAGATGTCACACTTCATACACAAAGCACTTTACTTTACTTTACTAAAGGACTGAACTCCTCACGTGGAAGTTCCAGTTAAGACTGATTAATGACCTGCAGTGTGATGTTCTTATTAATTCATTCAGAAGTATTAGTATTATGATTTAAAGTTTCATTGACTTTCTAAGTGAAACTGAGTAAAAACTTTAATGTACAAAAGTATTATGACATCACCATGTTACATCTTTTGGAAGTATCCCCCCCCCACTCATTTGGGAAAGATCATCATCATCCAGGCGGCACGGTGGCTTAGTGGTTAGCACGTTCGCCTCTCAGCGCTAGGGATTCCCGGTTCGAATCCCCATCTGGGTGGAGTTTCCATGTTCTCCCCGTGTCTGCGTGGGTTTCCTCCGGGTTCTCCGGTTTCCTCCCACAGTCCAAAAACATGGAACAAGTTAATTGAATTCTCAAAATTGCCCCTATAGTGTGTGTCTGTGTGAGTGAGTGTGTGCCCAGCGATGGATTGGCGCCCCCCCCCCCCCCCCCCCCCCCCCCCCCCCCCCCCCCCCCCCCCCCCCCCCCCCCCCCCCCCCCCCCCCCCCCCCCCCCCCCCCCCCCCCCCCCCCCCCCCCACGACCCTAATAGAGGATAAGCGGAAGATAATGAATGAATGAATGAATGAATCATCATCCAGAAGAGCATTTGTGAGGCCAGACACTGATTTGTGGTCACCAAGTACCTTCATGCAACTTGCATTGTACATTGGGGACCTTCCCCAAACTGTTCACAAAAAGTTAAAAGTATACAGTCCAATATTCATGGCTCGGTTCTTGATTTAAACAGCTGTGTTAATGGGATTGAATAAAACAGCTGTATGATGAGATTGGTTGTAATAGATTATTATATAGAAGTTAAAATTCAGCAAAGATAAAAACAGTATTTGTTTGTTTGTTACAATCATATTTAAATATTTTCTCTGCATGGATGTGCTAACTGAAGTAAAAGGGAGAGAGAGCGAGAGTGCAAAGGAGAGAGAGAAATGCTCAACAATGTGCAAAATAATAATTGAAAGCAGAAAATGAGAGCCCTCTCGACCCGCCGTGCATTAGCACTAGAACCAGACTCTCAACATCAAAGACATTTGTTGGGAAT
Source organism: Corydoras maculifer (assembly GCA_019802435.1). NCBI lineage: Eukaryota > Metazoa > Chordata > Actinopteri > Siluriformes > Callichthyidae > Corydoras > Corydoras maculifer. Next base: position 337,526 of record JAFMOD010000001.1, on the reverse strand, counting down.
GTTTCAGAGATGAGAACAGAAGCATTATTTGTTCTGTATGTTCACATGTTAATGTTCAAATAAATGCACAATAACCATCTGAGAATATGCTACCATTAGTACAAACATTTACTTTATTAGGAACTAATTCTGGGTAGTTCTGAGAACCATTTAACTGGATGTTTTGATTCTGATATTCCTGGAACCTTTCTGAACATTTATAGCTTTATTTCAGACATCACACTGCTGTAAAGTGATAAGTGGTTCATTCTAACTCCACACTGCTCTACACTCTTTATTTATGGAGAGAAGTACTTTGAAGCACCATGATGATCCAGCGTGAAGAACATAAATGAATGACTGAATACATTATAAAAGCAACCTGTTAAACGTCTGTACACTCAGAGGAGCAGGTTCATTAGCATCTGTAATTATAACGGCTCTAGTTAACGTTTAAAACACAAAGGGCAGAGAGATTGTATTAAAAACCAACAGCAGAAACATAAACATAGTGTTTAATTAGGAAGCACAAATCGGTGCACTTGATCCACCGCTGCTTTAGGATTCTGACCGGTGATAATAGAAAACTGTGAAATTGGTGGGCCAGACATTCAGATAGAGAGAGCCATTCTCACTGTTCAGAGATGCTGTGGGAGTCAGAGGGATATGTGCTCAACTAGACATGGCTAATTACAAACATGCTCATGCTGCACTTAGTCATCAACCATAATTAATCTGTATAATCCAGTGAGTATCAAAAAACCTACGTCACTGTGTTCAGGGATCAGCACAATCTGCTCACTGCATGAACCAGCCGGACAGACTGAGGGAGTAGGTGAGAGAGAGAGAGAGCGAGAGAGAGAGAGAAGGCCATTTTCCATGTACAGATGGACTGCGATAATCAGTCCTGCATACACAAATCACAGAGGAGAAGAGGGGCATGGGGTAATAAGATAAGACAGAAGAGATAGAAGGACAGACTAAAAGCTGGACAGAGTGAGAGACCGTGCCAGGAGGAAGACAAGGACAAGAGAAAGCTTTATCTGAACACAGCCCTTTAAATAAATCTGTATCTGTAGTGATGGTGAATAAGAGCGTGGGTATGAGAGTGAGTGGAGGTGGAGGTGGATATAGAGGTGGATGAGTGAGTGTGTCTACTAGGGATGGGATTTTTCATGGTACGATTATTGTCAAACAAATTATCACGATATTCAGATTTTTATGCAATAATTAACTTTAACAAATAAGAAACTGTTCCTGTGACTTCTGATATTTATTTAATATAAAAGATACTATGAAAGATTGAAAAATAACATTTTGTTAGCGAAAAAAGATAACACTGGGCTTTTGCTGAATATTAGCACAAAATTTTAAATTATTTTGTGGCAATCAAAGTAAAGAAATTGGTCTATTCATTTGTTAGTAAACTATTTTTTTCCCTGTAAGGACAAAGTACACAGACAAGTTTTTTTTTTCCTGTGTGAGTTGCACCACTTGGTCTAATGTTCTGGCTACCAGCATTATTGTATTTTGTCATCATGACAATGTTGAGGTGCTCTTACGATTATTTCATTAGGATGATTCTAATCATGACTAATTGCAAATATGATTAATTGTCGCACCCCTAATGTCTACATTAGTGTGGATGCAGCTTTAACCCGATGTTTAACATTCTGAGGTCTCAGTAGCAACAGCTTTACCAGCTGCATCGTTTAAAGAGGACTATCGTTCAGGATGCAGGTTCAGTCTGTTCACATTGATTCACGATCAGCTGCCTAAGAATCAGTCACCTGAACGAGACAGTTGGTGGAGGATTTTAAAATGACCCTGCTTTGGTTTCAATACTTGCCCCTATTGGATTATCAGGGTGCAGATCAGAGAGGTGAGCTGGAGTGAACTCTGTACAGCTTAGTATTTCAGCTGTATGTGTTACAGGATTGTAACAGTTTTATTATAATGATAAAATATAAACAAACTGACCAGACTGAGAAAAAAAAAGAAAACAAATGGAAGAGGAAGAAATGAAAAAAGGTGAAGGAGGCTGGAAGGAATCAGTGTTCAGGGCTTGAACTCTCAGCACATCTGCTTCTCCATCCCATCAGGAGCTGCACCACCATTAATCTCTCACACCCATCACAATTAGCCGCTCTGCTCTCCCGCAGCGATGAAAAGATGTGGAGACCCGAAAGGTAAGCAAATCGATACCGGTCCATTATGCATGTGGCCTGGATGATGAGCTTGATAAAACAGATCTACAGTGAAGAGATAAGTACTGCTCTCAGAGCTTGGGTTCCACCCAAGAACCAAATCAAACCGTTCACAACGAGGAAAATATAATAACAGACTGACTTTTTAACTGGAATCTGATTCGTCCGTCACACCATTCAGAGGTCTGTAACTTCAGTTGATATAAGACCGTTGCTATGGAAACAGCCTATGAGTCTGCTGCACCATCGCAGAAGCGACTAAATTTTATAAATATTGGTGAATGTGTAATTTCCTCATTACGGTTGCATAATAAGTAAGATGATAAACAGTAATATTATGATTACAGAAAAAAAACTGACACAGTGATATCCTGCTTTCTGCACAGTCATCCTACAGAGGACCTGAAAATCATAGTCCAGCAGAGAAGTACACAAACGTCACATCGCACAAACACAGCAACACGGGCGCTTACAGTTCTAATACAACATTAATGTTGCTGAAATAATCACTAACTAGGTGATCATTGTGTGTGTGTGTGTTTGTGTGTGTGTGTGTGTGTGTTTTTGAGGGGGTGGTCTTTCTGTCTGTCATGAGTTGAGTGTCCTGTTCTGTCTTTTAGAATAAGTCTGATAGAGGCGAGTGTCCCAGAGGGCCAAGAGAAATGCCAAGAAAAAGGTCACAATTCACGACTCGGGGATTAAGATGAGTGAGTGAGTGTGTGTGTGTGTGTGTGTGTGTGTGTGTGTGTATGTGTGGGAAAGAAAGAGAAAGGAAAGAAAGTATTGCGCTCATTTATCAGATAAAATCTGGGACAGTAATGAATTGAAACAGAAATAATTTAGAGAAGAATTACCCATATTCACTTCATCATCTGTCTCAGCATCACCAATGCACTCAAACTGGAAGTCCTGCAGGGACTGCGAGAACTTTCGCACGGCTTCCAAAAGGTCTAGAGACAGAGAGAGAGAGAGAGAGAGAGAAATATCGTGGATGAGATGAAAATAAGTAAGAAAGCAAGAATGAATCTGCAGAATGTGACACATGGAGTGTAAAATCAACAGGTGATGTGATTAACGGACTCACTGCCTGCTGTGAAATAAGATCTGTATCGATTCTGATATCAGCTGATAAACGAGCTAATATTATTTCTTTAGGTGGCACAGCACGCATTCAGTGGTAACAGATTCACTTGCAGTGCTGCAAATGTGGAAATGTAAAATATCTGAGTGATTCTCGATAATAACAGTGAGCTCAGATCTGGCGGAACACATTTTCCATGATGTCTGTTCAGAGTTTACACGTTCACCTTCTATTCCTCACGCAAACCTTCAATAAAGCTGTCTGGACTCAGGATGGGAGATGTATCATCATCCTCTCTGTAAGGCAGTGATATGAACACCGGAATAATTCAGACAGGCCTTCAACACAATTTTCCTTTAAACAGAAAACAAGACCATGAAACGTAGATATGGATCAAAGGTTTCTCATGTCACGTCCACCAGCTCATTCGGTCATCTAACATGAGGGTCAGCAGGAACTCTTACGGTCTCAAACTTTTACTAAATAATAAGAGGTACATCTTTCAATCCACTTATGTTAAAGATAAAATAATATTTATTAGGGAAAAAAAAGATTTATTAAGACCGAAGGCAAAGAAAAAAGGTCAATGTGTTCCGAAGCTCAGATTTGAGAACCCAGATGATATGGACTGAAGCTTTCAGAAGAACAGAAACTGAATATTAAAACCCCATCAACTGAAGCTGGACTTTTAACAACAACCATCAGTGATGCTATAATAACAGATTCATCTGAGCCAACTGAAGTGAAGAAAGAAAGAGAACCAACTGAGTGCCTCAGAAAGGAACGCTTCTAAAAAAAAGCCCAGCTTTTGATTGAGACCCATTAGACTTCAGCTTCCACCTGAAACCTTCACATCCATGAGCAGAATGACATGAGCCGCTGAACATCTAATGACATACTAAGGACAGACAGGACAGACAAGTGGCTGCCACCCACTTAGGACCGGAAACTTAGTCCCTTCTCACATTAAATATATCTTTATACCAATAAAAATGTACTTTATTAATATCTATAATTGTAACTATGTAAATGTAGTTGCAGCAGTGGCTAAATGCAGACAGTCGATTCGCTGGTTCAGTACTGCAGAGGCACTGACATGGTGGTGGTGTGTTAGTGAGTGTTGTTCTGGTATGAGTGGATCCACCTGATCATCAGAGAACAGATTCAAGGAGAACAGAACAGCATATATAAAAGATACACAACAGAATGGAACTGTAGAAATACAAAATCCATCTGTGTGATCAGTGGAGCTGAGGTGGATAATCTAATAAAATGTCTCGTGAGACTGAATGTTACAGGAATTAAAGAAACCTTTAATCAATAAAAACAAACGATGGATAATCGCCGATAATCTTTAACTCATTTTTAATTTTCTGATTTTATGACAGGTAATTAAATGGTGAAGATGACTCATGGGATGTTTTGCTCTCAGATTTTCCATCCAGGATCTATTTTCAGCAGCATCATTAGTCTTATTTCCACATGATGAGCTTTGATCAGCTGGTAAGAAAGAAAAAAACAAAAAGAGAAAAGATAAGGACCGATAAAGATAAACATCACGGATAGTTGTGGTTCATGTTTCTTCCATTTTCATTCATTCTGATGAGAACTGAAAAGTGTAGGACACATTTATTCTGTCGCCCTGAGACACAGATCACCGAGGGGGCAGGAGGTGACCTATCCACCATGACCCTCGCTCTGTATCAGTAAACACCCCGAGGACTTGACCGTACGGGACCCCACATCTTTATAAAGAGTGATGCATTATTATATTGAACTTCTGGTCAGATTGAAATGACTGGTTCTTTACTCAACAATCACAACTATGCTGTCACACAGACGCAGGGGGTTAGAAACAAATCCTTATCAATATTCAGCAGGTGTACTGTTATTGTCAACATGATGACGCTAATCAATGTTACATGATCAGATGATAGGAAGATGACTGGAGGCCCTGATGGCTGAAGAACTTATGATCAATAAGTAGGTTCGACTTTCTTGGTTTATCCATTCAGAGTGTAGATTCTATCAGTCATGTATTACTCAGTCAGGGTTTGAGGATTTCTGAGTCTGAAACCACTTTTAGTTTACCTGAAAGGGCTCAAGAGCTTTAAGTAAAGTCTCAATTACATCCAAATTAAATTCATCCTGTGGAAATTGCTCTGTGTACAGGCATTCTAAAACAGCAAAGGGCCTTTTCCAAACTGTTCTCAAAAAAGTTGTAAGTCTACAGTTATTCCAGAACACATGACTAGTTTCTGTATTTAATACACTTGTGGTAATGGAACTAAATGAAACACCTAAAATAATTGATATGGGGGTGTGTCCTAATACTTTAATCCATGAGTTGATCCCATGTTACGGACTGTCTGCTGGATCTGCTTCTGCTTTGCTTTTAATGTTAACTCATTCACTGCTCATGTTGCTGAGAGAAAGTGCTAAACGCTCAGACTCACTTCTGCACACGTGACCACGCCACCGGACGAAACAACAACGCTGCAGTAAGAGCCATCAGCGGTTTCTTTCAGGGGACCTCACTTGATGAGTTACATCAAAGAGATTAAACGCCAAGCTGAATAGAAACAGAGCCGAACCCAGGCTTAGTTTGAAGAACACTCGGTTTGTTAAGATGTCATTTAACTTCATGTGGAGTGAAAATCGAGCAGAGTGGTGACAGGTTCGAGGACAAACTGACAATGTCTCTGAATATTCACGAAATCAAAGTGAGACCATCTGTTTCTGCTCAGCAGCTCGGAATGGACTGAAATCAAATGGAGGCAGGGGAGGTCATGAATGGAAACATTCTGTAGAGAACTGTTGTTCTGGTCACCATTCAGCAGAATCCAAATGTTAACAGAGCCACGTACTCAGAGTTCCTTTTTCAAAAGGATCTGTGGTCATCCGTCATGATGAAGAGGGTGCAGTAGGGATGAAGCATCTAGCAAGAGAATCATTACAAACATTTATACCAAAAACAACCTCAGCTGAATCTACTGGAGGATCTAGATGTTGGAACTATATTATTAATCATCAAACCTGGAGCCAGCTCTAAAACTGTGAACGGAACTGAAGGATCAGAAATTAGGAGTTTTTACAAAAAAAAAAAGAACCTGGAACCTGGCGGAACCTCCGTACCATCCATCATTTTCTTAGTAAACTCATGTCATGCACAAAGAACTTAAACATCCACACCGTACCTCTCCAAAGTGTCCTTGTTGTACCGCTTTGAAATTCTGAATGCAGGTTAATCTCTGACACTTCAGTGAATCTAACACAGTTCTGCCTGTATATTAAACCTGAGGATCTTTATTTGAGTACATTGTGAAACATGTTGTAATTGTAATACAGGCTTTGTAACAGTGAGGTAAAAAGGAGGACTACAGTAGAACCGCTGTCCTTAAGATGTCACAATAACCTAAAATCACGACAATTGTCTGACACCATGAGGTATCTCTCATCCTGCAGTGTTTACACAAAAAGTGTTGGTTCCAAACACCCACTTTACATCCACCACATGCTCAGAACCAGGTACAGAGACTCATCAGTTAGTTCTAATGGAGAACCAGACCTCAGACCTCCACATGCATTAAATATAGATTTAATAAGCTGCAAGGATTCTGTAACATAACTTACAAACATACATTATGTATAAATGTTGTTTCTATATGTCTGTTAACATTGCTTTTCCTTCTGATTTAGACGATAAGCTCGGGTTTGGGAGCTTTGGAGGTGCTGTGCCAATAAGCCGATAGCATTAGCATGGTAATTAATCATAAATACAAAATGTTTCCTTATTAACCTTTAATTGTAGTAGATAAACGGATCAGAGTATGTGCTGTGGAGTCAAAACAGAATCCTGTAATCTAGAGCTCGGTATAAAATAATCTGAAACACGCACCACGATCATTCTTACTACAAGCATAATGTGATGGAGTGACTGGGTGATGGAGTGACTGGGTGATGGGGTGACTGGGTGATGGGGTGACTGGGTGATGGGGTGACTGGGTGATGGGGTGACTGGTCTACTGCTGGTTAGAATAAACAGCTGTAGAGAAGAATCCAGAAAGTGAGGTGAATCTCAAACCCATCGCCTGAGTGAAGTGATTAATAACAGCATTAAAGTAATCACGCATTGCTTTAATCCCCTGATACTGAGCCTGATCCTGGTCCTCAAACCACCTACTACTGTCTACTGTCTGCTGCTCCAAATGTAAATCAGTTCATTCATCAAACCTGCAGAATCTGACTGTGATCAGGTTTACAAAAGTAATACATCCACCAGGTTTTAACATTTTAGGTTTAGATGGCAGTTCTGTACTAACTGGTTAAATATGATTAATTAGTGTTGGTAAATGAGCTGGTGGATGATTGATTATCATGTCTCTCAGTGGAATGAGGATCTAAACTGACTGAAAGTTTTGTAAATTCTGATAGATCCTCACATCCTCTTTATAGTAATTCTGAAGTTCCCTATTTGGAGGAGTTTAAGGAACTAAAGTTCACACAGAGGATCAAGAACCTAAAGTCGTGAAGTCTTTAGTCAGTAATACAGTCTGTCTACATAACTGCAAACAACCAATTTACCTCAGACCATCCTACCTTTCACCAACTAACAACTTTCTCATCTATAACCAGCTAACCAACCTTTAATCAACTAACTTACCAGACACAAACCTACCTACTAACCAGTCAACATACCTAATACTAACCTACCTGTTAATCAACTTTACCAACCAACAAATTACCAACCAACCGAAAACCTTCAACCTATCAACCAACCTACCAAACTTTCAAGTCAACTACCTTTGCTACATCCATCCAACCAGCACGTTTCATGCTGTTATTCATCTGAATATATGTACAGTATTGTACAGTATATGATGTACACACACACACACACACACACACACACACACACACACACACCAGATTACCCCAGGCTTTAAAAAAGCAACATAAAACATGGCACCTTACAAGAAAGCCAGCAATATGACACGGAGGAATGTCTGAGAAGTTACACAGCCATTTTCTTCTAAAAAGTCAAGTTCCCACTTTGTGTTTAATATTTTTTACTTCTGTTTTCTCATCTGCTTTATTAGAAACTCTGCAAAACACACATGTGCAGACTTGCACCCATTCCTGCATTACAGTTTGCTCTGCTGTATCATTTGGGTGGCACTTTTCTCTGCAGGAGCCAAAGCCAAAGCACACGCTCAGTTTAATCACGGCTTTCGCCTGGTGTTACACCTCCATGTAACGCTTCCCCAAAGTGCCATGCGACAAACAGACCCAAGGGTGTGTGTGTGTGTGTGTGTGTGTGTGTGTGTGTGTGTGTGTGTGTGTAAAAGCCTGGAGAATTTTAGGGCTATCATCAGGGAGCATGCTGTATTTCATGTTGTGTGAGTCCTGAAAACATTATGGACATTACAGAAGCAAATGATTGGGCCTTGTCATGGGTCAGCGGTAAAGGAGGTCAGAAGGTCACATTCGGGAGACATATTGTTTTAGTTTCAAATATTTTTGCTGTTTAAAATTTTCCTGATGGTCTTTTTCAGGTCCAACATCGTATTAATGATCTAAATCCAGATGTAGATGTAAATTTCCACTCATCTGAAAGTCTTTTTACAACTCATCCGCCAACGCGTTCATCCACATCCCCCCTTCATTCACCACCCTGTTCATCCACCAACCCAGTCATCCACCACCCCATTCATCCACAGAGCAGAATCTTAGTTCTAGTTCATTTTAAAGGGGTTGGATGGGGTTGAGGTCAGGGCTTGTTGTGGATCAGTCAAGTTACTACACAAACAACACAACAATGAAACAAAAACTGAAAAGACATTCCCCAAAATCCTCTCACAAATCTGGAATCATACTGTGGGTTCCACATAAAAACATCAATCAGCTATGTAGCTCTTATTTCCGTCTTTATTTCTCTCTGTTATTTTATCAATGATCTGTTTCTTTCCTGAGATTCAGTTTTTTTGTTTTTTCGTCCTCATCTCGTTTTTTTCTGAGCATCCTCAGCTCGCGGTTCTTATTTTTCAGAGCAGTTCACTTAATCTATCTCTTTCTGTCCTTTATCTGTCTCCCTCTGTCTCCTCCCACAGTCTTCCCTGCTTATCTTTACCTATTTCTTATTATCATTCTGCTTCTCTATCTTTTATTTTGTCTCTTTTTCAGTTTGGTTCATTTTTCTTCCCTTCAGTTCCTCGTTCTCGTTTTCTCTCTTCAGCCATGTCATTTTTTCTACTGTTCCATTTCTGTTCCTCTCACACATTCATCATTTGTCTCCTTTTTCACTACTCTTTTATTTCTGTCTTTAGTTTGAATCCTCTCCATCTTCTTAACTTCTGAAGGTTAATCTAAGGACCGTCAGATAGAAGTTCATCTGGTTCTGTGCAGAACCTTCAGGGCAAGTTATTTTTAACAATTGTGTTTGTATTACAGTAAGATGATGTTTGATTTTCACCACAGAGACCCTGATATATAAAGTAAACATTCAAAGTGAAATTGACTCCTTCCGTCCTTTCCAGGAAAAGAAAACTCTGTCATGTAGGATCTCTAAGGAACCAAACAAGTTCTATAAATACCATTTCTAAAAAACATTTTTTCTGGCATGTTTATTTTTTAGTTTGTTTCAGGCTCTCACTTTTAGTTTTGCCCCTAGACCTCTTTCTGTTTACAATCAGAAACTCAAAAACTCAGATTTGAAAACTGAATCATCATCTTATGTTTCAGTTCTCTTCTGTAGCACCACAGGGGGCTTTAATCAAGCATCTAACCAGGTATTTTACTTTGAGGGAAGAGTTTGGGGAAGGTCCTTATCTGTTCAGAACCGAGCTTAGATGCACAAAGCAACATAGTCATGGCTGGGTGAACTTAAACAACCTGACTGATCCACATAGACATTAATCCCAGCCAACAGCTTTGAGATGAACTAGGACATGAACTAGGACTGCGATCATAAGTTAGGTCCTCTCAGCCAAATCAGTGTCTGACTGCACTTTAATTTTAATTAAGTTCTGGAGAAGTGGGCAGAAACTTCCTCAGACATTCCACAATCTTGTAGAAAACCTTTGTAGAAGCTGTAGGAGTCTGTTATAAGCTTCTGTTCATGTGTCTTCATTACCCTTAGGCTATAAACACATATTTTTTCTCTTATTTAAACTCAGTATTGTGTTTCTTGTTTCTATTTTCTACATCAAGTTCTTTTTCTTCAACTCATTTGTAACCCTCATTTCTCTGTACCTCCATCATGTTCTTTCTCAGGTCCACAAAACATGTTCCACTGTTCAAAAGTACTACGTATGTTTTAGCAGTAAAAACTTTAATAACTTGATCATTCATTCATTCATTCATTATCTCCCGCTTATCCTCTATTAGGGTCGCGGTGGGGTTCCCCATGCCCATCCAGGGGAGAACGTCTCGGGCGCTGGGCAGATTGACCCAGGACAGGGCGCCAATCCATCGCCGGGCACACAATCACTCACACAAACACACTCTATATGGGGCAATTTGGAGAATTCAATTGACTTAATCCATGTTTTTGGACTGTGGGAGGAAACCGGAGAACCCGGAGGAAACCCACGCAGACACGGGGAGAACATGGAAACTCCACCCAGATGGGGATTTCGAACCGGGAATCCCTAGCGCTGAGAGGAGAACATGCTAACCACTAGGCCACTGTGCCTAACTTGATCATTTCATGTAAAAAAAAAAAAAAAAACCACAACGTCTTATACACTTCAACTCTATATTATTCTGTTATTTTGGTTGCTGTTTAAAAGTCTATCCATCTTCTACTTTCCCTCCTTCACTGGAACTTTCTCTTTCTCATTTATAATAATATATAAATAATAATCTCTACTTCATCTGTCTTCCTGTGCAGCTCTCACTCCTCTCTCCTCTGTAGTCCATGTTATCCTCCTTCTTTACTGTGTAAATGCTGACCTGCAGTATTATAATGTATATTGCAAAAAACATCTGGAAAGAAAGCCCCCCCTACACACACACACACACACACACACACCTTCATACACACACACACACCCCGCACACACACACACACACTCCGCACACAGAGAATGACTTTCTTACTTCTATGCGCAGTGATAAGTGCTTGTCCATCTTTAATGAGCTCCTTGATGAACTTGTTGGTTCTCTCCAGTTCCACCTCATGGCGGATCAGACGCTCCCTGAAGTCGGGACTGTCCTCGAACGCCTCACTGAACTCCAGAGTCGGGAGTCCCATCGCGTGTTCCAGCTGCGCCGCTCTGAGTGCGTCTCTGCGCCGCGGCCTCCGCTCCAGCAGTCCGCTCCTTCCCTTCGTCCTTCTCTTTAACCTGAAACAGTGGGACTCCTGCTGGCGGCCCGAGCTCCAGCACACAGTCACAGCACAGTCATGCTTCTCTTTATAATTAAAAAGTAATCAATTATACATGTCATCATTTTCAAAACACTTTAACAACTTTGGTACTTTTGCTGACTTATAATATTGTGATAATAAAATATCACAAACATTACAGATGAACAAAAACCAACAAAAACCAGTAAACACAGTACAATTAAACACAATTTTTTATTGAATAGGAAGAATGAATTATAATTAGTAAAACACCAGTAATAATCACCACATTTACATAAACGTAATGATTTACTTGGCCACATTAGATCACCAAACTTTATCCTAAGAGTATTTATTTTTCTGTTCTCTGCTGCACTATAGCTCTGTGAATCTGCCATCATGTCAGAGCTTTTTTTTAATAACAGTGAAGTTACAGCAGATCTGTATTTAATCTGCTGATCATTAATGATAAAGTTAAACACAATTTACAGCATCAAGACCATGCATACTGGTTAAAACACTACTGTTGTGGTCGAGCCCGAAACTGCTAAGAGGTAGCGACACATCCCCTAATGGTCACTGAGGTGCCTCTCAACCGTTTACAACATAATGTGTTTTAGTTAGTAACACAGGAATCTAAGAGAAAATCTCTTCAAGTGAGAACATTTTTATCAGGACAGTAAGAGGAACCAAGAACACAACAGATTTTTGGGACTTACAACTAATGTTCACTCTTTAAGTTGAAAAAGACACCAAAACCTGTTTGTCAAAAGGGTAACATAAAAAGTCTGTGCTCTCAGACTCTATTGAAACAACTATGAAAACATCCCCACTGTAAAGAACGGTGGTGGATTTGTGATGGTGTAGAACTGATTTAACTTTAACAATTAAGGTTTTTTCTTTTTATGTCATGCCTGTTGTTAAAAGATCAGTCTGGTAATATTGATTTTATTTCTATTATAAGTCATTTAATCATTTACAAATATGCTGTTGGTTTTATGCCTAATATAAGACATAAACCTAAGCAGAACTGAATCTGAGATGCAGGTATCATCTCAGTGGTGAATGTACAGTAGTTACTGCTGTCAGACTCTGGACAGCAGAACATTCACTTTAAATCTTCTTAGAGTGAAAGAGTGAAACAGTAAAGCAGCACACTGTAAACCTGTAACAGGTGAGATGGTGCTTTGATGAATAATAAAACCATTAGATAGCAGTCGAGCCGAAGCAGAACGCACAGGTCTGATAAAAACAGACGTATGTGTTGGCCATAAAACAAACCCCAGAACAGCACCGTCTGCCACCAACACCCCGAACACCCCCCAGTGCTTTTTCTAAGCACAGGCCAAGCTTTTAGATTCTGCACTGTGGCTATAAACCTGCTGAGATTGAGCTGTAATTCAAGAATCTGGACCTTATCCGGCGGTGTGTGTGGGCACGTCAGGCAGAAACGCTTTCTTTCCAGCATGTGAACAGGCTGGCTGAGTGCAAAACGTGTGGCCGATGTAATTACGCTTCTGACAGATCGTGCTGGAACTAATGAGGGACGAGAGATGCTGAGCTGAATTAATACCTTGCTAAGTGAAAGTAATTGGACTTGAGCCTAATTGGAGCCACCGGAATTGGTGGTGGATTTGGGGCCGTGCAGAGACGATAATGTCGTCAGAATTCAGAAAGGAAGCCAGACATGGAGCTTATTCTAACGCCATGACACAGTGGATTCTCATTCAGTTTGTGTGTGTGTGTGTGTGTGTGTGTGTGTGTGTGTGTGTGTGTGCGTGTGTGTGTGTGTGTGTACCCCCCCCCCCCCCCCCCCCCCCCCCCCCCCCCCCCCCCCCCCCCCCCCCCCCCCCCCCCCCCCCCCCCCCCCCCCCCCCCCCCCCCCCCCCCCCCCCCCTTTTATGAACCAATTTATGCAGACATAGTCGATTATGGCAAAAGAATGTGAAATAGTTCCACAGTGTGCTGAGTTGTGAATAGAGCATCCTTACTGCGACGGGGATTAACTGTAGAACTCCAGAAGACGACCTGAGACTAAAACCCTCCACACAGCTGACTGATTTGAAAACACAATATGGAGCTGTTTTGTTTAAGCTGACAAGAGAAAGTAGACTGCAGAGAGAAAAAACAATGACGTGTAGTGGGAGGTAAGTTGTATGAAGCAGAGCTAATTGCAGAGAGAGAACAGCAATGTTGTTGGTGTGGTCTTTCAAAGAAAATAGGTTTAATTAGGATGATGTTCAGCAAGGAAAGAAATAGCAAGACTTTTGTGGTGTCACATGTGCAAGAGAAGAAAACAAAACAAAGATGCAAATCTTCTTCGCTGGTGCCATCAGAATACAGTACAGACTTTTACATGACAAACAAAATGGCTGGATTTTCGAGCCAGTTCTTTTTTATTCTATCTATCTATTAAATACATGAATAATCTGTTAATCAGGAATAACTCTATACCAGACAGGAGGAGGAGAGAAGGTGACGATGCCTTCAGGGAAGACATGCAGGTGGTACAAGTGATGGAGGAGGAAACCCAGGAGAAGGTGAGTTGGAAAATAATCCAAAAGAAACGGCCCCTTATTTTATTTGTCCCCTAAAATGCATGATTAGACCTCATAAAGGCTCTTTTGGATAAATTACACATTACAAAAGACTAGGAAGATTTCCAGTGTGCCAATACTTTTGTCTCTGTAGTGTATGCACGCAGGTAGTTGCAGTTCCTCTACTATCCAACAGGTGACACTATAAGCTGTTCATAGAGAGTCTGTGTCATGTAAGGTTTAAAGCTTTAAATGTTCGCCTTAATTCATTTCTATGAACCTAGATGTTTTATAATCATTTAATGTACTCACTTAATGTTTTAATATCACTAATATCGCGATATTATCGTATTGCTTGGTCTCTAGTGATCCCTGTCTGCAATCTGTGAAACGTCATGATGTCTGAGCTACTTTATAAAGTGTTCAGCCGCCTCGACGTTCCGATTGAATGATCAATGTTTCAGCATTGACTTGTTTCAATTAGCGTCCTCATATTTTACGGTTGTTTTCTTTCTGCTTTGTCAACTTCCGAAGGTCAGAGAAAAGCCCGCGGGTGCCATTTGTCTAATCAGAGTAATGAGGAGAGAAATGTGAGACAGCAGGGAGACGGGCGGCTCCAGTCACATGCAGCAGTCGCTGGAGGGAATCGCTGATGAGGGGAGTGTGGAGACTAGAACACTTGTCTGAATCCATCAGGCGATATGTTTAGATTTCAGGTAATTGTAGTTAGTAATAACTGAGTGGTTATAGGAGCAATATCGACCCGCGACCATCAAATATATATGGCGGCGTCTTTCCCGCGGGGTGAACCGGTTTAAACCAGAACCCAGATTCTGAACGCTAACAACATGGTGAGAAGGTAGAGCTGTGCGATACCAAGTAAATACACGGCCAATATCGCGATATTCGATACCGATACTTTTTAATATTTAAGCTTCATTGATCCAAAAGACCTAGTATAGAATTTCTCCAAACATTGTAGGTGACAACAAAATAATGTAACCCAATCAACATCTTTGTTTATAAACAATGGAACAGTAATTAAACAAAGTTTGCTTTACCGTGAGAAAAATATATATTTTTGAGGTACAAAAGGAGAAACGACAATACAAATATAAAGTAAAAATGCTCCCCTCTCTAGACAGTTTTTTCTTTCTTTGTTTCTTTTCTTCAAATAGAATTGTTCTTAGGCAAAACAATAAAAAAAGGAATTTCCTTCCTTTCAGTGCAATTCTGTTTTTTCTTAAATGAACAGAGTGTAAAAAAATATTGCTTAACACAACTTAAAACAAATTTTTCTGAGTGTGTGTTCCAGGGGCACGGTGGCTTAGTGGTTAGTACATTCGCCTCTCAGCGCTAGGGATTCCCGGTTCGAATCCCCATCTGGGTTTCCATGTTCTCCCCGTGTCTGCGTGGGTTTCCTCCGGGTTCTCCGGTTTCCTCCCACAGTCCAAAAACATGGATCAAGTTAATTGAATTCTCAAAATTGCCCCATATAGAGTGTGTCTGTGTGAGTGAGTGTGTGCCCAGCGATGGATTGGCGCCCTGTCCTGGGTCTATCTGCCCAGCGCCAGAGACTTTCTCCCCTGGATGGGCATGGGGAACCCCACCGCGACCCTAATAGAGGATAAGCGGGAGATAATGAATGAATGAATGAATGTGTGTGTGTCTGTGCCACAGTGATATCAGCGTTACAGACTCAGAGAATAGACTTTGATAAACCGGCGTGCGCACAAAAAACTTGAGTATCGATCTTTTTACACAAGTATTGTTCAATACCAATACAATCGTTGGTATCGATATTATCGATATTTGTATCGATCCGCACAGCTCTGTGAGAAGGTACCGAGGCAAAAAAGGTTCAACAAACTGTAAATGTCAGCATCACGGAACACATAGTTCTATATGAATTCAGTGTTTGGTTGCAATGCCGTTAGCTCGGCAGTGTTTGATACATTACATTTACATTTGGTCATTTATTGGACGCTTTTATCCAAAGCGACTTACAAGATGAACACAGGGTTAATCACAACATCCATGGAGCAATGAGGGTTAAGGGCCTTGCTCAAGGACCCACATTGGTAATTGCAGTGGACCTGGGATTTGAACCGCCAACCTTCAGATTGATAGCCCAATGCCCTAACCACTAAGCTACCGCGCCCCTTTGGACGTTCATCCACAGTTAATTGGCCCACTTTCTTTCCCTTTTGCTGAGGTAATTTCCCAATTTCCGCCACTCAGCTTGTCTGTTGACAATAAGCAATGAGCTGTCACCGCTCGCCAGCACACATGATTAATGACCCTAATTGAGATTCATTTCTTATCAATTAGACTGTCATTTACCATCACAGTAAAACAGAGCCTCGCACTCTTTTTTTATTTACCAGTAAACATAAGCAGAATGCAGCGCTACGGGCACAAAGTCCTGAAATAAAGGGTAAGGGAAAGCGGAGATAAAAGCCTGACAACCGCTTGTCATTACTGATACCACAAAGTAATCGCACTCTTAAAATTGAGTAGCCACTTCTGAGAGACTGGAAATAAGAGAAACATCGGCTGACAGATCAAAAAGCATTCCTACCAGAAGCTACATACTTAGATCCAAGATGATTTTAGGAGCTTACTAAGGGAAGTGACACTAACAGAGTCGTGTGTCAGTCTCTTAGCACCTCACACTGACCATCATTCGAAGATCAGCCCTTCTTTTCTTTAATATGCTCCTCACATGCATAACGGTCAGCTCTAGCAGGTGTTGTCTCTCTCCCTCATGAACTTCAGTTTCAAACCTAAGAACAATGATGAGCTACACAAAGTAGTCACCTCCAATTGACACCCACTGTGCGGTCAGGTACAGATGAGAGGGCCTGACCTACAGTAAATAAATAAATGGATTAATGTTCACACAGACACACTCCAAATTTTTGTAAAAAGCCTTTCCCATAATAGTGTAAGCTCTTATAGATGCAACAGGAGAACCAATTTAGAACAGGATGCAATATAACCTCCTGTAGGTGTAATGTGCAGGTAACCCAGAAATTTATATATTCACCTCAACCCACAACTCTGAGTTACACTCAGACCCTGCATTTATCCTTCTGCCCTTCGTTTGCTTTTCTCTATTCTGCACCTTGTCTGAATCTCTGCTTCCTCTGATTGAGCACCAGATATATTTTAAATAAGTTGTGTGTGAAGCCTCTGCCTGTGCATCACGGTCATGTCAGTCTCATGAAGAATGTTCTACAGCACAGCACATAAATAACATCTGAGCTGTTCACTCATATTCATATTCATGCTAGCATGAGGTCACCAAGTTTCTGTAGTAACAGATGCACTCCAGTCGGTAATTATGTCTCAGCACGGTGTGTAAACGTGATAAAACACATCGAATTACAAATAATTTTAAATAATTATCATTTACATTAAATACAGCAGATCCACCTCCCTAATAATACCTACTCTTGGGGGTCCTGATAGAACAGAGAAAAGGGGGCGACCAAAGTATGTAAAGAAACAGATGGACTACAGAATCAAATACAGTGGCCGGTGAATTTACTTATAGATGTTTACATTTGTACATTTATTACAATTGTAGTTGATATGATACTTATTAATTAGTCCACAAAAAGTCCACAAACAGCAGTTTACTTTCTCTCTGCCTGAAAACAGTGTCATACAAGGTGAGAGTCACAGAACAGATTATTTTTGTAGGTTCTATCTGACCTTATGCTGAACAAGTTCCTTGTTAGGAGCCGCAGGCTGAGCTTAGTCTCTGATGATAAATGTGGAGGTCCAGCAGTAAACCCACACGGTCAGGGTGCAGCGGGTTCTGATGTAGTGCAGCCACTGAACACTTATCAGCTGTTTGCCTCGAACCTGGCCAAAGTGGTCAGGTGAAGTTAACAGACACTCAGCACACACACATACACACAAACACACACACACACACACACAAAGAGGACAATCTTTGAAATCATGTTTTAAAGTAAAGCGGGAGAACGCTTAAGGATTTGAGATCGAACGGTGTGAAATAAATAAGGATAAAAAGGTTCTATGTTTGATTTAAAGACAACATTCTGCCAACAATGAGAGGAAAAGGTCAAACGCAACAATTTATCCACAATTTATAAGTCTTTTTTTCCCAAACAAAGCATTTCCTAATAACATTTATTTCTAAATCCCAAGTGTCACTGCTCTAATCTTAAAAGCCCTAAACCCGGGTTAATCCACTTTGTTTAAATAAAATACAGTTGCAGCAAATGAACTCTTTTTAATCCTGTGTGGAGTCTTGAGCGTGTTCTTTCTGCGGATGCTGATTTGGAAATGACAAATTGACCCTGTAGGTTTTCCTGCCTGCTTTAACGGAGGTAATAAATATTATTTAACATTTATAATAGTCCATCAATATCTCCCGCTTTATCCTCTATTAGGGTCGTGGGGGGGGTTCCCCATGCCAATCCAGGGGAGAATGTCTCGGGCGCTGGTCAGATACACCCAGGACTGGGTGCCAATCTATCGCTGGGCACACACTCACTCACACAAACACACTCTATATGGGGCAATTTTGAGAATTTACTTGACCTTGATCCATGTTTTTGGACTGTGGGAGGAAAACGGAGAACCCAGAGGAAACCCACACAGACACGGGGAGAACATGGAAACTCCACCCAGATGGGGATTCGAACCGGGAATCCCTAGTGCTGAGAGGCGAACGTGCTAACCACTAAGCCACCGTGCCGCCCTATTTATAATAGTATCGAATAAAATAACACTAATGATAATTATAACACTGCACATCCATTCCATAATGTTCTAATGTCACTGTACATGTTAATTTCTCCGCTCAAATTTAGGAGGCAGGACAGATGGAGGAGTGAGTCCGTCTGAAACCTTCAGACCCACTCTGGTGGAAATAAACTGCACCACAGCTGATAAAATGTGTGGCGTTAATCCAAGTTTTAAAGATTTAGACCAAGTGAAGAGAATTCATCTGATTGATCTGTGTTTGCAGTTTGTATCATTTCCACACAAAATTAAAGCTGCTGCAACATTCCTAACAACCTGTTTCATCCCGACTTCTGAAAAAATAACCCCCAGTCTCTGATTTCACAACTGCCCACCTATTCTTATACTTAATGAGGTCCAACCATGGCGCTAGAACAACCAGACCACCCTCCCAAATAAATCATGGGTCACATTCAGCTACACACAACGATATGATGTTTTGCTGCTTTTTGTCCACGGTGAACAGCAAGGTAGAAACTAATTGATCCCTGCCACTCCCCCATGACATTCAGATCAGTGGTACTAATTAAAAAGCTCACTGCTGTCCCGTACTGGTGATGTTCACTGCAGCAACGGATGCTGAGATGAGATGCTGACTGGATGCTGATCCATGTCCCGTTGTACTGAGCTGCTCTTGGCATTTTTCCGGCTCAGGAGGTGGTGTGTGTGGTGGTGTGTGTGCAGTGATGGGGGGAATGGATAGTTAATCTTGCTGTCTGCATAAGTACTAGGGAGGTACTTGTGTAATTGGGCAGTAGCTCCCTTAAGGCTAAGGGTTATTTAGGTTGGATTCGTAACATCAACCTCGACACCGGCAGGACTGTTGGGTAGGGAGCCGAATCTGTCACTATTAATGACTCTGCTTGTAATTTTTTGCTTTTCACTTTGAACTTATACAAGTTTGTACACTCACTGTCCACTTTATTAGCTTCACCTCCTTGTTTTTAGCCTCAAGGTCCATTTTATCAGCTGCACTTAACATGTAGATGAACTTTGTAGTTGTACACTTTTAGGTGGTGGATGATTCTTAGCCCTGCAGTGATACAGATGAGAAGGTGGTGTGTGATTGAGTTTGTGTGGATTAGAGAATGAATAAGAAACTGTGCAACAACATATGATCTACAAGGTATAATAGCTGTAATAGCTTATGCAATTGATTCATAGTCTTCAATAATAAACGTTCAGGTTTATAAGTGAATAAAAGACAGATTAATTTATGCAAATGTGGGCAAATAACATTCATCAAGTGTTAAAGAGTTGAACCCCAGGAGGGCGAGGTTCCCCCACTGTTTTTTTCATCCACTGGAGGATCATTACTTCAACCTGATTCCCCAAACCCCCTCTGTCAGTAAAGGCTATCTAGATATTTCCAATTACCTGAAGCAGACAGATTTTTTCTCCTTCACTGCTAATGTGCAGGGTCCTGGCTCCAGTCCTCATCTTTTTACAGATGTACTGTAAATAAGAACGTTCACAGATACATACCACTTATTAAAATGCAAATGAATTCGAATCCCTTAGATTGGCCCCTGGTTTTTGAAGGAACAAGGACAACGCCTTGAAAAGCACAGGGACGTCCTGAGAGGTCTGTCTTAAATGAGACGTTTAGGAGACGCAGCCACACATAAGCAGATTTGTCGGATGTGACAGTTCCGACGAGGCCGCCATCTTTCACACCGAGGGTGGAAATCGGTCCATCTACCCCCCACGGACCCCAACAGATTGCCTGCATCGCAAATGTCCTTCCTCCACTTCTCCCCTCACTACTATCTCCATCTGTATCCAAAGTGTCACATGCATGACACTAATAAATGACTCCGGTCCGGATGGTTCCACTTTGTTTATGACTATTTCACCTCCCGGTGCTCAGACTCTGGTCCAAGGTGCTTTTAATCAGACCGATGCCCGACATGATCCCTCATGTCGTGCCACTCCAGACACCATCGCCATCCCATCTACTATATTCAACCTCTTTAAGAGGTGTTAGATGGCATTCTGTGATACTGATTCAATCAGTGCTGGTGCAGTGTGGCTGTAGGTGACGTAGGCAGCAGGACGATCTCACAAACGCCTTTTCTCTCAAAACCTGCTTCAGAAGAAGAAAAATGAGACGTTCAGTTGAGTCATTACCTTCCTCGGAAACCCTCCTGACCCCTTTATAGCTCCATTGAGCTCTCTGGATTGGTTGACATTTAGATTTTACAAGAAGCGATGGTGAGGTGGAGGAACGTAGCGGAGAAAAGGAATTAAAGTGCTGGCACTATGTGTTCTTTTAAATGTTCGTGTCAAATGATTGTTTTTTGTATTCCGCTCAATGAACAGCAGCGCAGAAGATTTAATAAACAATACGTTTTGACCTGTTAAATCTGCATCACATAAAGAACGTGGTTCTGATCTGAACCAGAGGAAACCTTCCCCTGGAAAACTGAAACTGAACAAATTCTGAATGATGCCCCACTTTTACTTAAGAAACAAATTAAATACATTTAACATCCTCTATTATGAGAGAACATCAGTATCAGCAGCTTGTTGTAATTAAAGTTCTTGCTTTGGTACCTGGGACTGAGGTATTTTAATCAATAACATGATTAGATTGTGTTTTGTATAATTCTGCAGTAAAAGTACAAGATTTCAGCTGGAGGAGTTTTATGTTACATAGAAGGTTTAAGGCTGTGCTAATAAAGTCACTTAATAAATTAATTATTCATTCATTCATTCATTATCTCCCACTTTATCCTCTATTAGGGTCGCGGTGGGGTTCCCCATGCCCATCCTGGGGAGATTGTCTCTGGCGCTGGGCAGATACACCCAGGACAGGGCGCCAATCCATCGCTGGGCACACACTCACTCACACAGACACACTCTATATGGGGCAATTTGGAGAACTCAATTGACTTGATCCATTTTTTTGGACTGTGGGAGAAAACCGGAGAACCCGGAGGAAACCCACGCGGACACGGGGGGAACATGGAAACTCCACCCAGATGGGGATTCGAACCGGGAATCCCTAGCGCTGAGAGGCGAACGTGCTAACCACTAAGCCACCGTGCCGCTAAATTCATTATCATTTTTATAAAGGAACCTTACAGGAAGTTACCTTCATGCAGTCCCTGCTTCATTCGGCTTCTAACATTAAATGTAACTTTTATATTCTGCAGAACTTTCTAAATTTATGGCATTACAATGTCATCTGTTCTGTGATTATTGACTTGTTTGCGTTCTGGCTGCTTGTGCATGCAGCTCAGACCAGCATTCATCTCCTTTGTTGTCCTCTTTCACCAAAGGAGACCCACATTTGAAATGCATCTGCATCCATGACATAAAACTAATGGACAGATAAATTTCACTGTGACCAAAAGTCCCGATTAAAAACATCGGGGAGACAGAGGCTCCGGGTATCTGTCGAGGCCGAGGGAGAGCCAGAAACGGAGGGCATGAGGGACCCACAAGGGGACGAGGAAGCATCAGACATCCTAAATAATTCTTAAACTGATG
Source organism: Corydoras maculifer (assembly GCA_019802435.1). Classification (NCBI taxonomy): domain Eukaryota; kingdom Metazoa; phylum Chordata; class Actinopteri; order Siluriformes; family Callichthyidae; genus Corydoras; species Corydoras maculifer. The sequence continues at coordinate 315,098 of JAFMOD010000001.1, read as the reverse complement.
AAATCTCTTAATACCATTTCGTTCTATCAAGGTCTCGTATGGCGGGGCTGGAGCGTCGCCATCTGAATAGTAATGCGGCCGTCGGACTTGGGATAATGGACTTTCATTAAAAAAAAGGGAAAAAAAGTACATTTGAAGCAAAGTTCTCTCACAGCACGGGCATCGTGCTCTCTATTTAATTATGGTCTTAAAATGTCTCGCAGCACAGAGAATGAGCTGCGCCAGACGACTTTGCAGTGTTTCAGTATGAACTTTATTCGTATTGTGAAATCTGTAGATCCTTTAAATATTATTTTGATATGTATTTTTGGATTCAGTTGTTTTATGGACCATTTTCCTCATTTTGTCCTTCACAGAAAGAAACCCAGATTAAGAGCAGAACAGCTGCTTCAGTCCTCAGTAACTGTATTCAAATAGAGACACGCAAGTGGGCGTGTCTTACAGCAATGTAATTCATCATTATAAAGAGGGTTTATATCCACAGGATATTTGGACACCTTTATGTCACATCACAAGGTGGATTTCACAATAATTTGGAGTAGGTTTGGAAGGTTTAGTCCATTCATACATAGGAGTGTTAGTGGGGTCACGCACTGATGTTTGGCAAGAGGACTTGGTTTAAACAGACACAATCCAAAATCTTGTAGAAACCTTTTCAGAAGTGTGGAGGAGTGGACCACAAGCAAAGCCCATGAGTCCAGCGGACAGTTTTAATGATATCATTTTCTTAATTTTCGGAACCAACACATTGTTTGACCATGGACTTTCCTTTTAGCTGCGGTTCTGAGATGTTTCTTATCAGGTTCTAAATAAGAGTGATTTCAGCATGGCACTCTGACCTCCAGGAGAAGCCTATACACACTACAGATAAACACATGCACCACAGTAACGATGTAAGACATTTAATCACCAGCTCTGCCACACATAACCCTCACAGAGCGAGTGCTGAGGAGGGGCAGGTGCGAGAGAGTGCTCCATCCTCGTGTTTAATCAGGACCCAGTCAGACTGCTGGAGCTGAGGGTGGAGATAAAATTGTCATTTTTATTACCTTTGCTCACGAGATCACCTCAGAGTTTCTCTCAGCGCCGCAGCTGCATGCACAAAATCCAGCTTCTATTTATTTATGTTTCTCCAAATGAAAAATGTAAAACAGCATATATAAACTCACCGGCCACTTTATTAGGTTCACCTTCAAATTGTGTATTATATCAGATCGATAGTGACTTTCTCGTCCCACAGTTACATTCTGTAGTCTATCTGTTTCTTTACTCTGATGTTCTCTGAAGATCAGGACCATGGACAGAGCCGGGATCATTAGGGTGGTGTAGAGACATTAGCTCCTCTGTTGCTGCACAGTTTGTTATTGATCCTCTAATCCTCCATCAGTGATCACAGGGTGCTGTGTACAAAATGAAGGTGGAGGAATGTGTTTGATTGATTGTTCTGTCTCAGTATTTAGATGATTAATGAAACTGTTGTGATTTAAAGAATTAAGTCTTTGAAGGTGAAGGTGAACTTTGACTCATAAGTTTGGACTTTAATTTATAAAAGTCCTTTTTGTATTTATTAAATATGTTTCACAGAATTTTGAAGAAACTATTTGAGCGGTATTTTGTCTGCAGTCTTTTTTGCGATACACATTGTTTTAACAGTTTAATGACTTCACTCAAATAAGATATCATCCAGGAGATGCTAGCAACTTTTTTACCGTCCCTGGCCCCATTCCCTGACAGCTCTGTATCTCAGCACAGATTTTGGAAGGAGGAGAGAGGCACCAACATGATTCATTACTTTATGGAAATAGTCCAATACTGAAATGTGGTGTTTTGCTGATGGGACGCAGGGTCCAGATTAAACTCTGTGTAAATTAGGGAAGCTGTTATAAGCTGCCCTAATCAAAGACTCTTAATCAAGGGAAACTAATAACTGGGCTACACTCGACAACATTGTGAAATTTAAGAACATTCAGTATCAATTTGATGTTTTTATTAAATCACATGAATAATCCATTATCAGATCCACACCTTCATCCACTAGGTTGCTCGCAGTCCTTCTCCTGAATTCTGATTCTTCTTCCTGTTTATTTCTTTTGGTTCAGTTCATTTTGTTTCTGTATTTAAGCCTGTTGCTCTTGCTTTGTGTTGTGTTTGTTCTCAGTGTATTGCTCAAGTTGTTTCGCTCTGTGATTTACAGCCAGTTTCTTCGGTGGACTTTCCTGACCTTACACTTTGGCTGTTTTTGGGACTCTGCACATTAAACTGTGTATTATTTGCAATAACGACTACCGTACTCAAAATGCCTACAACCATGAGGTCTTCAGCTGCAGAGATCTTGTCTGGTTTCTTAATAAAATTTGAACACTGTACAACAATTTAAGAGAGTGAAAATATACAAACTACACACAGAAACAACCTTCTCTGTCTGGGAATTGAGGCCCAACTACGTTTTATGTAGTGCACGGGATACCGCGTTTAAGTCCCAGGCATCGAATGCAGCTTGAGAAGGGACATCGCAGGAGTGTGTCTGATGGGTGAGAGGCTGCATGGGGGGATTTTATTTACTTCTGCAAGAGCAGCAAGTTTAAGGTGACAACAATGTGCCAAATTCCTGCCTTCCGATTGGAGGAAAACAATTAATTGGCATTATATGTGACCTGCCAGTGGAGCAATGTACCAACACGTAGGAACCCTTTATAAGTGAGATTTAAAACAGGAACAGTATAAATTTGAATTAAAATAAGGAGAAACCTGTTTGTGTTTCGTTGGTGTTAAAAGCATCTTTGATCTTCTATCTTTTCTTAACCTGAAAAAGATCCATTGCAGTTATTAGAATCAATTTGTGCGCTGTGTGCAGACCTCCATCGGGGATAAACCACATGGAAGGGAATTTCAAAATAGTCATCAGATCCTCATGTCTTCAGACTGCAGATGGCTGTTTTAGATAGGATTGGCTAAATTGAGCAGCAGAGCCAGACTGCTGATGGTGTGAGTTTGTAAACTCCATATGCCTCCCCATTCCACTCCTCTAAATATCTCCCCATCGATCAGTGTCCAAACCACAAAAACTGCTTCAGCGCATGGTGTAAAGTGGAGGAGCGAGTGGCCTGGGATCACTTTAGGTCGCTTATCTTTCATTTGCACCTGTGATCTGAACCTCGTCCACCGATCGCTCGCTTAGCT